>JAOTAZ010000009.1:10720718-10732271 GCA_025629785.1 Erythroxylum oxycarpum | reverse complement strand
CAAATCGCAAAATATTGTTCAACACATGATTAAACCCTAATCATGCTAGTCTAACTATACCACTGTAATCTCTAACCTAGAGTCTTACAATAACATAACTAAACTTTCAGACAATAAATGATACTCCCCTTTGGAGCCCGTGAACTCAAGCTCGATGCTACATCTTTAAGAGGATCAGAAGCCTAGCCAAGCATGACAGTCGTCGCCCTCAACGCGATTGTGACTCCGAAAGCATCCATGGTGAAGACGATCCTGCGGTGTGCGGTGAGATGGCTTAGTGGATGAACTGTAGACTGTGGATGGTGGTTGCGACTGAAATAGCAGTGTTGGATCGTCTCAGTCTAGGTCTCCCGAATGAATGTGTATATGTATATGCAGTGTGGAGTGTTGATGGTGTTGTATGTAGTGTGTCCAGCCTCCTTCATGACCTAATTCGGTAACTATTTAAAGAACCAAGGGGGGGCCAGGTCAGAATAGTGAGAGAAATTTCTATTTACGGTCCGAGTATCCGATTGCACGTCGCGACGTGTGATTTAATTCTCGTCGCGACGTGTGCTCTGGCTTGCTCGCCGCGATGTGTTAATTTGTTGACGTCGCGACGTGGAATGTGGCATACGTTGCGGCGTGCGACTCTGTTCTATTGCATGCGTCGTGATGTGTGGAGAGCTCACGACCTATTGACTTCTTGTCATAGTTGACTCCTTTATGTTCCTATAATCAAATCACAATTTGCAGCATCAATTGTCCTTTGGAAGAATTATAATGCAATTAATATCAATTTGTAATAATTTTACTAATAAATTGCAAATAATATGAGATCAACATAAGGAACTAATTTAAGCACAAAAATCGCAATTAGGAGTCAAAAAGTACATCAACAGTTATGAAAATGCAACCAATTAATGATGTAAACTCGGGCTCAATCAATATAGCTTTGATTCTATGTAAGCTTGAATTAGTATCCCCCCAATATTTTCTGATGTTATAGTGCATTTAAAAATTCATTTACCATATAAGGCAAAACTTTGTGGATCAGTTCATTTTCGATGGATGTTTCTCATTGAAAGGCAATTTACATTAACTTGTACCTTTTTTCTAAAGTTATTAGTTAGTAACAATAGTTAATGTATCATAGTGTCTGTTTAGGTTTTTATGCTCTTTTAAACGTTATGTATGTGATAGAGCTCGACCTAAAAGGTCTATTACAGAGGCTTATATAGCAAATGAATGTTTAACATTTTGTTCGATGTACTTAAAGGATGTGGAGACAAGATTTAATAAACAAAAACGTAACTTTGATTTTGATATAGATGGTGGTTTGTCATTTTTCTCCTGAAAAGTAGGTCATTTGGGGTCAAAAAATATATGGAGTTTACCAAAGAAAAACTTGAAATTAGCCATTGGTATATTTTGAACAATTGCAAGGAAGTACATATATATATATATATTACTTTTGATTCAAATTTTCATATTTCAATTTTACGGTTAAATATATATTTCCTGATCCTGATTTACTTCTTTAAATAAAGAGCACAAAGATTCGATTCGAAACAAAGGGATCATTAATGTTGAAGAAATACATAAGATTAAGTTTCCATTATAGTTTAGGACTTAAGTAAGTTTTTGTCTTATATTATGAACTTAGGACAATTTGTAAGTCATTTTAACTTCTAATTATATTTTGTCATACAAAGGATAGGGTTATATAACCATAACATGTAAGAGGTGACAACAACATAATATGTTTTGACATATAGGCCTCATATGTGCGGTAAAAAATATCAGATTGCGCTATTATAGAGTTAGATTTCATATACGAGATTGAGACAGTCGATTTAAAAGCCAAAATTATGGGGTTGTCGTTGAGTGATGTCATGACAACGATTTTATTGGCTTCTACTATGTTATCTTAGAAATAATAGAGTTGCATTACATCAAGAATAAATAGGTTTTTCTATTTAAGTGCAAATGGTTTAATCTTGGTGACATAAAAGTAAATAGCAATATTACTCGCATCAATGTTAGTAAGACATGTTATGATAATGATCATTTTTGTCTTTACAAGTCAAGTGAAACAAGTTTTCTACCTCAACGATACTGTAGTGGGCAATAATTGGAAGGTTGCTCAAAAATTTCAATACTGAAATCTCTTTGATTTTTGGGAAAGGGATAATGGTATAATGAGTGAAGAAGGTGATGAAGTATATCAAGAGATTAAATCAGAGCTGAATAATAAAGTCATTCAAATAGAAGATGCAGATATATCATCAATCCATAAGACAGAGGTTGATCCCACTAGATGAAGTAAAAGTCAATCTTGTCATAGAAAGAGATGAAGATTATATTGAGGATTAATTATATGACAATGATGATACTTTGACCAAATATATTAGTGATGAAGACACGAATCATAATGTAATTAATAATGATGATTTTCAAGATCTTGATAATGACAAATGAAGGTAATAAAATTGTTGTTTATATTGTTTGAAATGTATGGTTGATGTTTGAGTTATATTAATGTGTATTATTGATATTTCACTTACGTTAATGCGTATTATTGATATTTGACTTATGTTTATGTGTATTGTTGATGTTTGAGTTATGTTGACGTAGATTGTTGATTTTTAGATTATGTTAATATAGAATATTGATGTTTGGGTTATTGATATGAGTATTATTAGTATTTGAGTTATGATAATGCAGAATGTTGACGTTTGAGTTATGTTTATACAGAATGTTGATGTTTGAGTTATGGTTATGTGTATTGTTGATGTTTTAGTTATATTAATATGCAATGTTGTTGTTTGAGTTATGTTAATGCAAATTGTTGGTGTTTGAGTTATAGTTATATATATTGTTGATGTTTGAGTTATGGTAATATGGAATGTTGTTGTTTGGGTTATATTTATGTGGAATTTTTATGTTTGAGTTATATTTATTCGTATTGTTGATTTTTGAGTTACATTAATGCAAAATGTTAATGTTTGACTTATGTTTATGCGGAATGTTGACGTTTGACTTAATGTATATGCAGATTGTTGATGTTTAAGTTATGGTTATGCATATTGTTGATGTTTGACTTATTTTTATACGTAATGTTTATATTTGAGTTATTGATATCCAATATAATGGCACCTGGTAAAAAGTGGCAAGTATCGAAGTTGTCCCTACTTAATAACAACCATATCAATTAGGCCCTAACCAACAACAACAATAGACTTTATCCACCTATGAAGCCAATTAGCAACAACCTTCATCTGCTTCAACTAGTACTAAGGGATTGTAGGTGTGCTAATCTTTAACACTTATAATTAGACTTATACTCAAATATATTACATGTTTAATGTGTATTTTCTTATCATTATTCATTTGTTGTCAGTTCTCAATACCATCATCAAAAAAGAGGTAAAGGTATAACTTAAGGCTCCAAATTTCAACACATGAATGTTCTAATAAATAGTATGGTCATCTTGTAAACAAGGTTCAATCGGAAAATTTTTCTAGTGAGTTAGGGTAATTGCCAGAACTGAATTGGCTTATCTTAAGCATGTCAAGCAGTTGAAGGAAGACAATTTACCAGAGAATGCTTTGGACAAAGTTTTGGTAAATTTTCAATTTCTTTTATTATATGCAATATTGTGTTACTTATTTAAATATTAATTACACTTTTACTTGTCCACAAATGAATCTCAATATTATTGATATCGACAACCTTGATGTTTCAAACTATGTCACTTAACTTTTGAGAAAAAGGACCAAGGATTGTTGTTATCGAATGCATAAATATTACAAATATTTTCCTTCAGATGAGGAGGTAAGGAGGGTTGTTTTAGAATAAATCTCTCTAGAAATTTGGAACATTTTTTTGTGATTATTAAACCTCTCCTAACGTCTAGGTATGTTCTCTTTCCCTTCACATTTTCTTCGATTAATCTTGTTAGACAATTTTCTTTATTTAGGAAAAGTTTGAGAAGACCAAGGTTAATAGAGAGAAAAATGAAAACTCCTCACAACGAAGGCTCCAAATCATTTGTTGTTACGCGAAATGAATATGTGAGTTCTTTGTTAACAAGTTATAATTATATTAGTAAATACCATATTATTTATTGTGTTTTGAAATTTTTTCATAAAACAGTCTTGGAGTTATGTAAATATAATGCCCTGGAAAGCAAGTGTATTTACTTATAACTTAATCTTCTTTCAGTAACTTTTATAATGAAAATATTTATTATTAATAAAATAAAAGAATTTGGTTTTATTTGTATGAGCATTATATATCTAGTCAATAGGTACCAAGATTCTTTTATAAGTACTATACATATACATGGAGATGCATGGGAAATATCTATATTATTATAATCTAAATTAGTTGATTCACAGTTGAATAATCAAGTTGGTCGCTTGATTATGGTTTAGACTGTAGTGTTGCGATTCATCTTCGTGTAAGTAAAAGAGTTTACTTTAAGGGAATGATGAGTTTCATATCATGATAGTAGTTAACTATTGATAATAGCTCTATTAAATGAATCTCAATCAAGTATGTTTTTAAAGAATAAAGTAGGTCGTTACTTTAATCTTAAAACATATACCTTAGCATTCTTTTATTATGAACCACAATCTTGATGAGTGGTGAACTCATATGTGTTTCGTTATAATTCTTGATATGATCGCAATGGATTTTTATAGAGTATCAATCCAGTTTCTGCATGTTGGAATTATTAATTGAAACATGTAGCAGAGAACATTCACTCAAATAAAGAGTAATAATGATATCATCACTTCTAGATGTTTTACGGAGAATGGTGATTAAACTGGTGCCAGTATTTTGATGGACTAGCTACCCATCAAGTCTTAACACCAAAATGAGATCTTGTGTGTTAATCATTATATAGAGTAAAATGGGAGATCTAGAAGGAAAAAACAACATAAGGACAAAAAGGTAATTTTACCTTTTATTGTGTAGATGGCTATAATATGGTTCATAATAAAGTTTGCAATTGGGCATCTTATTTAAAACATGTATTCTTATAATATTTAGTAATTCAAGAGTGCAACCAATTGTCTTTAGTGGAATGACATTTGGTTAACAAGCTAGAATTATTTCTAATGAGATTAAATTAATTCCAGGCTTATTGGAGCTTGAATTATATAAGTCTAATTAGATTCCTCATTTAGCTTCTAAGAAGGTTATCAAGCAAAGTAAGAAATATAAATAGAGGTTTTAAAACCCATGATTGAATGTTGGCTTACTTTAATTAGAAGCCCAAATGAACATTTAATGCAAATGAACATTTAATATTGAGCTTAACTGTGGTTTGATTTGATTAATTATATTAATTAAATTGAAGCAAAGTTATTAACGAAAGAAGGAAGGCATATTTCGACTTTTTATACCTAAATGTACAGCTGCACACTTAGCATTGAATTGCTAAAATAAAGATGGTTTATATCATTCTTTATCATCATTAAATGGAGTAATGATCTTATCATTAAATTGTTTAATGGTTGTCTTTTAGTGATGGCATGTAATGTAACCTTTTAGCATTCATTTGATTAAAGAAAGGAAGAGCTGCATTTGATGTACTCTCTCTTCCTTCTTTCATCCATAACCGAAAATGGGAAGGTCTCATTTAGGTGATTGGTCTTTTCATATAGCCATCTTAAACAAATGAGAAGAGTCTCTTTTATTGGCTTCTTTATGATTGATTAAAGAATGAAGTGATGCATTAGATGCACAAGTTGAGAATGAGAGAAGAAAGTGTTGTTGCATTTTTGACTCACTCTCTCCTCTCATGCAAGCATAGCCGAAGCTTGAATAAGAAGAGTCTCATTTTTGGCTTCTTTCTTTTAAGAAAAATCTCCTCAAATTATTTCTTCTCCTATCCCACCAAAGGATCTTGTTAACCAATTTGTCTAAGAAGAACAAGTGGTAGATCGGATTGGTCTAGGATACAACAACAAAGGGAGGATATATTGACAAAGGATAGGATACAAGTCGAATCTATAGCAAGGATTTGGAGTGGATACAAAAGCGAGGAGTCAAAGCTGTAGCAAGGAGTCGATATATTTCTACCACCTTGTTCTTATGTAAATTATTTTCCTTATATTGTATTATGTATGCCTGAAACATGTTCATTTGGTTATATTGTTTCCTCCGCGTTTTGATTTCGGAAAAAGTTTTGAAATCTATGATTTCACCCAAATCTTGCATGCATTTGTTTTCGTTCTAACACAGAGTCAGTAGGAACTACATGGAGAAAAGTGTGATAGGATCAAACTCTACAAAATGACACATTATAAGGAAGGTGAAGGTTGGATATCTGAAGAAGCGCACAATAATTATGTAAGTATAAATTTTTTAAAAATTTTTAAGTTTATTTATTTATGTAGTACTAATTAATAAAATTTGAATTTAATATTGATTTTGTTTTTAAACTTTTAGAATAAGATGTAGGAGTTATTGCAAACATCAATAGTTGATAGAAATGATCCCAAAGTAGATGACATTTGTAACAAGGTGCTTGGTACAAGATCCAGCTACATCAAAGGTCTTGGATTTAGGCCTAAGCCAACTGCTTCATCCTGATCAAGATGAACATATGTTACCCATCTTCAAGAGGAGAACTAGTCGCTTAAGGCTAAATTAGAATATATTGAACAAAACTTACAATGTAATGAAAAAAAGTTAGCTAAGCATGAAAAGTTGGTCACAAATGTATTTGACTCGAATTATGTAAGTGGCAACGACGAAAACGAGTCTTAGTCATTAAACTAATATTTGTATCTTTTATTTTTATATAAGTACTTTTTAAAATGTAATTAACACTTAATGATATTTTATCGTTTATATACAATGCTTTAATTTCTAATTATTTTTATTATGTTTTTGTATAATAAATTATAAAATGAAAGATCTAAATATTACATACAATAACATGGACTAAAAATGTCACCAATAATTATAATTAACATGATAAAATATTTAGTAATAATGTATCTCAAAAATTTCCCAACATAACTAAAAGGATTTGGATATGTTTTCAAAAATGTAGCTAAAAATATTTGGTTACACCTTTGAAATCATCACCAATAAATTTTGGCAACATTTCAAACGACATAGCAAAAGAAATTTGAGGGCAATATTTCTTTTTTGGTTTATATTGTCCATAAGCCTTTTTTCTAAAAAACTTTTTATAAGGTTTAAATGGAAATTTTTTATATATGTTTTTTGGATATTTTCACCATTTATATTTATTATATTTTATTTGTTTTCTTTGTTTATGAAAGGTAAAAAAATGAGTTAACAGAGCTTCAACAATAAGTGGGTATAGTAACCAATAAAATTAATCAATTACGAGCAACTATTACCCTCCTTCAAAAACATATATCCACTGACCAATCACACTTTAAAAATCTTCCAATAACTAATATTCACTCAGACACATTTACTGAGCTCTCAGAAAAAGGATGACTTTAAAGAAAGTAAAACTTATGTTATTTTCAACGGACCTATGGCCTAAATATATGATGAATGACATAAAGTTGTTGTTCATATCTCCGGAAAATCTTCCATTGTTCATCGAAGTTATAATACCCACATTGAAGTAGAGAAAGCTTTGGTAGAATTTAGAGAACCCTCATTGAAACCGCAATATAAACAAGTTCTTCAAAAACTAGCAACATCCATTACCATGAAAACTCTTCGAAAACCAATCAATATGGAAAGGGTCAATGATGTACTTACCTGAGCCTTGAAAGATGAAATGAAGAAAATTACTGTTGAGGTATTTTATGACCGTGTCCAAGAACTTCATGAATGGAAGGAAGAATAAAAAATCTTTCAGTATTATCCCCAAAATAGAGGATGCTATGGACCTAAATCTATCATCTTTCTAGAAACAGGTGAACCCACTACCTATCTCTTTTTCCAAAATGGTTTAGTCGGCACAATTTACCTAACTAATCTAAACAACCTTGTCAAATTCCCAGCTGGATTCACTCTATTAAAAATTACAAAGAAAGATTTGCAAAAGAAAGAGAAATCTTCATCAAAGCTTTTAGCAATTACTCAACCTTTAAAAATGTAGACAGTTTGCAAAATTCAGACATACAGCTATCTCGAATAATGTATGTACAAATAGGTAATAATAATGGTATGCATCCACCTATTCATGAACCACCAAAGTATAAATTCAACTGGGATCTCATTAATCAGTTTAATCCACAATTCCTGGAAGGAGTCTATCAATAATGTTTAAAGATTACCCCAGAATCATTAATTAAACACAATTATAGAGGACCAAACATTTTGATGATGTCAACCTATCGAACACCTATAACTACTGATTCCTTCCAACTCATCAAACAAATAGAAGCAAATTTCTCAACTATTTTTGGAGTATTCAGTATATTATCAAACGACTGGAAACAATCTCTTTGTCAGTAACTACAACAATATCCATCTCATCAATGTACCCACTTTATGTCTCTTATCTTTGGGAATTTTTTGTAATTGTTTATAAATTTGTTCTTCATCGATTAAATTGATACGAATATGTCCAATTCATTGTTCTATTATGATTGGTCTTTCAAGAATTATCTTTCCATAATAAATTTTATTTGTACGATTTATTAGATTTTTAAAAAGATGATGATTAATATCTTTTCCTACTTTAAGATTTAATTATGTTTTAGCAATTTGCTTTTGTTTTTCATTTGATAATATTGTATTAATATGAAAAAATTTCAGTAGATTCAATTAATTCTAAATTATCTACTTCTAATATATTTTCTATCTTGATTTTTTTTATGCTATTGAAATAATATTTTATGATTTGCTAAACTATTATGTGTATTTTTTAAATCTTGTTTATATGAATGATATAGATATGTAGCATTATCAAGTTTTTCTTTTATGATAATCCATTATTATTAATGAAAAATTGTAAATAATTGTATCGTTCTTTATAATGTTCTTTTTCTATTTTATATTGAGATACTAAACTTTCAAAATACATAATTTCAGTTCCGAAATAATTATAGATAGTACAAAAAGTCATATATGTGTTGGATAATGTTCTTGAAATCTTTTATAAAGTTGTTTAATTTCTTCTTTTTCTTGATGATATAAAGTGGTATGATTATTACCAATATTTTGGAATGTTTGAAGAGTGTCTATAGAAGCATTAATAGATTGAAGGAAATTATAAGTTTGAGTAAATGTTTTGTTACATTGTTAGCTAACTTTAATTTTTGTTCCCATATGTATTTTTATTAATTGAATAGATCTACAAGAAACATAAATAGGCATAATTATTGAATTTTGTTAAGAAAAAATCTAAGAAGAATTTTTGTAAAACCATAGCCCAACAAGCATTAAGAAAATCTATAAGACTAACTTTATCTAAGTAAGTAAAACTAGCATATAGAAAGATAATAATGGTTCTAAAATAAGGAATGATTAATAAAAAGGATAGATTATAATTAATGAAAGTATAAAAACATAAGTATACCTTATGTTTTCTTCTACTTTTTCTCTGAAATGCTAACACTTAGGCTACAACGAGAGTTTGAGAGCAAACAAAGATATGAAAACTTAAGAGTTTTATTTTTTAATACTGGAACAATGCTCCATTCTTAAATTCTATAGGCTGAGTGTTAGTGTAAGTCGACTTGTACTCTCCTGTAACTCGAGTTACGCATGCACAATACTATAAGTCGACTTGTATCTCCTGTAACTCGACTTATTCTTGCACAGTACTGTAAGATTGTTAGAGTAATGCCCGAAAGGCAATCGCCTTCAGCTCGTTTTGTACAAAGTTGTGTACAGTCTTTATGAATAAATAAAGAAAGGCATCTTTCATTAATTTGGTGTTCATTGTTTATGAATTGATATTGATCTTTAATCAAATTAATGAAGTCCATGATATATGACATAGCATGAAGGAAATTATGATGTGATCATACTACTGAGATTCCTATCATGTGCAATTATATCAGTATCTAAATTATTCCTACTCATAGGATTAATGAGATTGGATTTTGATAATCTGGATAGACTAGCACATGTCAAACTCCTTGATTTGATCAAGCAGTGGATCTTAGAAATTGTAAACATGAGATTATTAGAGTTGAGATATGAATGTTTATTAGAGGTAGTAAGTACATTGGATGACCTACTATGAGATCATCACATGGATGTCCTATTCTAATATAAGTGATAATCTCATCATAGCAATGGTGCAAGTATCCTTAGACTTAAGGTACTTAAGGATATCTTGGATACTGATTTTGTTCTTTGACTTTATTCCTTGTCGCCTTGCAGTGGTCACTTATAGGGTGGTGATTAGGTACAACTTGAGGTATTTGAAGGTAATTGAGTAGCCAGTAGAAGATTCACCACTTTTGTGATAACAGAAGATGATATCCACAGCCTCATGTCGGGGTTATTACTAGGAAATCTCTGGCAAGAGTACATGTTTCATGAAGAATGTCTTCATTGACATATAGAGCAATGATTCCCAGAACGAGAACTGATATCACTTGGATTATGTGAGATGCCACATAGGTTAGAGAGGAGAACGAAGCACGCCTTATAAGGGTATGGATACCTCTCCCTTACAGGCGCGTTTTTCATGGCCTAATGGACCAGATCTCATCGAAACTCCAAGGTTAAATGTGCTTAGGTGAGAGTAGTTTTAAGATGAGTGACCTCCTAGGAAGAGCCTCGGAAAAGCAAAATTGTGAGGACTTGGCTAGGCCAAAGCCTAAAGCAGACAATATCTGTAAGCAGGTGATTTGGGATGTTACAGATGGTATTAGAGCCGGTACCCGAATTGTTGTGTCAGCTAGGCTGGACCCTAAAGAGGGTAGGGCCCTAAGGGGGGTGAAGAGTGTAAGATCCCCAAATCGGTTGGAGAGGGGAATGAAGTATGCCTTATAAAGGTACGGATATCTCTCCCTTACAGACGCGTTTTCCATGGCTTAATGGACTAGATCCCATCGGAACTCCGAGGTTAAATATGTTTGGGTGAGAGTAGTTATAAGATGGGTGACATCCTAGGAAGAGACTCGGGAAAAGCAAAACCATGAGGGCTTGGCTGGGCCAAGGCCTAAAGTGGACAATATCTGTAGGCGGCTGATCTGGGATGTTACCAAGTAGATTTGACGGAGTCAATCTAGTGAGAGTTGACACTTTGCCCATACTCATAACCAAGTGGGATATAACATAGTGAACGGACGAATTGCACAATAATTGTCTATGGGAGGGTTCGTGGTGAGCATGGGTTCATTCATCAAATCACTTACTTTCCAGTCAATTGGGGTTCATGATGTGTTACTAGACACTACTCATGACTTGCTCAGATTAAGTGTTAATCTAAGTGGTCAACATATCTAGGAACTTAATGGGTCACACACACAAGAGTGACACGGAGGATTCATAAAATGGTTTTGGATAGAGATCCATTATATGGAGAGCAATAGAACCAAATGGATCTCGATGAGATTGGGATATGTCCCGATGAGATCGCGACATTGATATTTCTGAAA
>JAOTAZ010000009.1:10679901-10692680 GCA_025629785.1 Erythroxylum oxycarpum | reverse complement strand
ATTAAAATCTTACTGATATGCGAGTTACGAGGAATATTCATGATACACTGTTTCTTTTAAATAAGAATCCAAAAGAAATAATTTATTTCGAGAAATTAAAAATTATAACTAATTTTTTCAATAATTTTAAAAATTATGTAAATTATAAGAGAGTTCTGTATCTGGTGCCATTTGAAAATGTATTCATGACAATGACTACAAATTCAATAATAAGAAGTTGAAAGGAAACCTTAGAATTTTGGTAGTGTCTTCTGGGTGGTCCTATGCATGAGAGCACAGGTTGAAAACAAAACCTTAGAATTTGGCAGTGTCTTCTAGGAAGATCAATTCTCCTGTTCTCATTTTTGCGCGTCTCCTTGTGCCTTAAGATTTGTTAAGTGACCGTTTTATCATAATAATTTAAATTATTATGTGAAGTTAACTTAATTGGTTTTATATATTCACTAAAATATTTCCTCAAATGAAAACCTTTTGAGTTTTAAACTTGTACAGACTCACTCTATCTTGTACTAAATAATGAGTGAGTGGTAGAATTTAAATTCACAATCACTTAGATCATAAAAACTCTTATACCACATTAAATAACCGCTTTACTACAATAACTTAAGCTGCGTAAAGAGAAACATCTACCCTTTGTCCGGCCTCTAGGCGGTCCTATGCATGAGAGCATCTTTACATGGTGGAAATGTCTACCTTTGAGAAGAGAGACAAAAAAAGATGAGTACAATGGTGACTTTAACAAGTTTGAAGAGCAAGCAACGTTTGTTTGGAGTGTGGAGTGGGCTTCCACGAACCCAACTTTATGGCCATGGCAGGACCTTACAAATACTTGAAGACAAAGAAACTCCATTTATGGACTTTACTCGCATCGTTGTTTCTCATATCATAAGTAAATCTTATACAAATTAAATACTTTATCTCACTATTATTTGAGCTTTTAAAAAATTTATAAGTTAATCTCATATTTTTAGTTATTCCTAAAAAAGTAATTAATTGTTTCTCTTTATTATTATTATTATTATTATTAGATGTAATTGCATACGTTTTCAAAAAACAAATTAAATACTTTATCTCACTATTATTTGAGTGTTTTCAAGAGGTGTAAAAATTTATATTCGATATTCTAAATATTTAAAATTTCTTATGAGATAATCTCGCATTCTTTAATAATTCTTAAAAATTAATTAATTATTTATCTGTATTATTATTATATTTAAAGTAACTAAGTATATGAACCTTAGAAGGTAAATCTTTTATAAAACATTTACACATATATTTAGAAAACAATAAAATTACATATAATTATGGTGTAATTAACTACAAAATATCTAGAAAGCTATTCATTATAATGCATGCTTAAAATTCAAGTCCTAATTTCCCATATATTGTTTTGCTAAAGAAGATGAGGTTTGAAGTAGTCGGTAAAAGTTGTTTTTTTGTGACCCTATGATTACAGGTTCTAAATCACGACAACATGTTTGTAAAAATATAAAGAAAAAGTTGCATGTATTATGACCCTTTTTAAATTTTCGCAAAACGAAAAATCTTGTAAATTGAGTACTGTTGAAATATAAAGTGGGAATTTGTCCCACATCGGATAAAGAGAGGAATGAAGATTAATATATAAGCCTAAGGAGTTACTCCACCTATCACCAATTGGTTTTAGGATGAAACCTTACTTAAGCTTATATGTGGTCGAGTCTTCCTTCTCGTGTGGGCCCGTAGGCCTATTATTAAATTCTAACAAGACTCTTGAAAGAGTCTTTAGCATTTGAAAATTTTTAAGACTATGTTACGATTCGTTCTGCAGGTAATTCTCTACCCACTGGTTAGTTTGAATCTTTAGATTACTGCCCTCGATAATTTTTATATAATTCTTATTCAAAGATGGTGATGACAGGTTTCTCATCATTAAAAAAAAAAGAAGAAGCTATGAGTGATGAATGAAAAGACGATGATGAAACGTAAGTTCTACATGTATCATTAACGATGTTTAAATATACATATAATGTAGCTAAATGTGTATATAATTACATTTCTATCATAAAAAGAAACTTATAATCACCTTTTGCGTTATATTCTTAAAGTATCTCCTGCAAGTTGAAACACATTTTATCTAGCTAACATTATTTATAGGATGGTGAAATATTTGCTGAGATTTGAACTATGAAAGTAGTTCGCATAAAGTATAATAATATGTTAAAATGATAAATGCAAAAAAAAAAAAAGGAATACCAAGCGCATAAAATGTTTGTTGTACTTGTCCACTCTCGACAGTGTTCATCTGACATTGTATATACTATCCTACTTCTACATTTTTCTTCTTTATTTGCTTAGATTAAAAGCTCTGACTTTCAAATGTCTCCACCCACCCCTTCTACCAGTCTGAAGGATGCATTCATATAACAAAAAGTTAATATATTTACTTGGGAAAGTGTAAAAATTAGAAACTTAAGAAAGGATGTGTTTTTAACCTTGTCCTTGCCATGTTGGAGACGCATACGCCGGCAGAGAAGGTCAAATGAATCGTCATGAATGATGTTCCAATAATGCAAAAGCATTTGCTTATGTAACCTATTATTACTATTGTTTGCTCTCTTTATTTCAGAGATCCACCCTCAACTCCTAAACCCTATCCCTAGCTAATATATTTAATGGATGCTAGCATATGATCAAAAGCATTGAATATTTGTTATGATGTGTGTGCTAGTTGTGATGTTCTTTAACTCTTCGGTACTTTCATATGTTATTTGTTTGAAACATTGATATAAAGTGTTCCAGCTCCTTTTAAAATAATTTATACATAAGACATATTTAACTAAAACGTCATAATTGGTATATTAAACATTCACTTTCAGAGGAACTAAATGAAAGATATATTTTCAAAAAGCAACTTTTGACATAATATTTTAAAGCCAAAGTTAGAGAAAAATACATATTGAATTAGAGTTTACTTACAAAAGTATTAAGAAAATAAGTTATTTGACAATCACAAAGATCTTAATAATTAATTTTAAACCACAATAAACAAAAACCGTCAAATTATAGGTGGTTTTGTTATACTAATCCAAGAATGTATTTGAATTGTGAGGATTTTTAATTAATTGAAATAGATGCAATTATACATTGTTAAAATTTAAACAAAAGTTATGTTATGATTTGATAACAAAATAAAAATTTTCATTTTTAATCACTATAAATTTATTGATTTAATTTAATTGATCATCATATAGTTTTCCAAATTCAAATTTTAAAGAATTTGTGAAAATACTAGTATTTATATTCTAAATCAATATGATCAACTTTAGTTCTTCGCATAAATTAACTTGTGTTAGGAAAAAAAGAAAAGTACTGTCGAGCTGAAAACTTGCCTATTTGGTTTATGAATGGAAAACGTAGAACAAAGTTGTGACTATATATATTCCATAACGTGTTTAACTTTGTGTCCTTGTCCAAATCTACAACCAAAGCATATATTGTACTGCTTTTCTTCAAATCCAGGCAGTTGAAATTCCACTTCACTATTGTTTTACTGTATTGACGATGGCTTAATTCTTTGTCGGTTTATCCGATTTGGTGTTTTTTCACTAATTTAGAACAACCATCACAATCCAATATATTTAGTGGATACACTAATTGAGGATTATGAACAGATCACCAATCTCCAGTCATTCACAAAGATTCTAGCTAGCTATTGAAGGTTATTTTCAATAGGGCATAGAGAGCTAGGTCCATCTACAAGTTTTTGTCGGGTGACCTAGCCCGTATGCGTGTTCATGATGTCTAATATGGAACAGTTTTCAGTATGATTGACAAGATTCATATAATAAACACTTCACTGACATTTAAATTTATATATATATGAAACATCATCTTTCCCATCAAACAAAAAACGCAATAATAATTCTTCCCACTTCGTATTGTAAAAGGAGGACCATCCAGAAAAGTTAAGATGCTGTAAAAGATAAGAGTTTAGAGACTTAGAACAACCATAATTCATGGTGCTTATTAGATTGATGTTTCAATTTTTTAATGTGTACAGTGAGAAGAAAGTTGTATGTAATGCTTCCAAGGTTTTGTTATTACGCTTTCGGGTGGTCTCTCCAATTGAAGTTCCTATTTCTTTTCCTAATCAAGGAGGCCTCTAGACTGCTACTCGTATAACATAAACCTATTACTAATTTACTATGTATTCCAAACTCCAATCATCATGGCGTGAAATCCATGCATGCTCCACAAGTTTTGATTGTCTTGAGAAAATTGTGTACTGAAGGATTTTTCATCGCACTTAAGGTACTGAAATCTTTTAATCTTGTCATGCCATGAAGAACAAAGATATGAGGAGTATCCCAAAAAGAACTTAGTTTTGATAAGCAATCTTGGAAGAGAAGTGCCAGAAAGCCCTTTATTTGTGCTGTCTGGCCAAAGATGCAATCGTAACAAGTGGTTGAAACTCTCCAGGGGAAACAACACAGCCATAACATTTGATGGAACCTTATTTGCTTCAAAGCAGACAAACCAATTGAACCAAGCAAATATTACAAGATAATAGTAAGATTTAATTGGAACACTCATGCGCATATATACAATATGCACCAAAAAATTTCATCAAATTGGAAAATTATATCATACATTTTCGAAGACAAATCATTTGCAGTTCATGTTCAAACAGCTAGCATAGGCACATTAATCAGCTAAAATATCTTAACTACATCACATAAAACAGAGAGTAGGCATATGAAAGAACAAAAGATCGGTGAGGATCCAAGCTGGTCAAGCATTAATGCAGAACCTCAAGATTTATGAGACTTTCAAATTACAAATGTAATTTTCAACACTAAAATTGATTGATGATGGGATCAAAAAGCTAAATGACTTGATCACTATTATTTTACCATTTATAGGTCCCTATACATGATAAAAAGCCACGTCATATTCAAACATTCGATAAAACATGAATGATTAATAACAAATAGATCCTCTAATCGCATCAAACTAGAAGCTTGTACCCCGAACAAGAATCGCTAAAAAAAGTTATCTTCACACCTTTACTACGTCATAATAGATCTCTTTTTTCTTGTTCTAAGGCATAACCTGAGCACTTTCCTGGTGAATAGAGCATTCAAACCAAACTATAATGTTAAATCCAAGATGAGATGACCTATCAGTAGCCAATTGGCGAAAATGCTGTCGGCCAAATTTGTTGGAGAACTTCTTCGAATCCCCATGCATGGTTGCTACTTTCTGATGACCGCCATTTATGTTAGCAAACGATTATGTGGAAAGAGTAAAAAAAAAATAAGGTTCTTGGATGTAGACTACTCCTTGAATTTTGTTCTGGCATAGAAATAATTCCCTCCGGCACATCATCTTGTTCCATCTGGAAATAAATTCTAACTAGATTGCACTGTTCCTATCTAGTGAGTGTCCACAAGTTAATGTATGTGTCTTTCATATATATTTACGAGGGTTTGTATTTGCTCTGATGAAGGCTGGTGGTTATTGGGGGATATGTCCAATCTTTTCTCTATCTGCCACATCTCTGAGACTGAAATGACTACTAAGAGACTTGCAGGGAAAACTTTACTTCGAGTCACGACTCTCGACTCAAAACCCAAACAGTTTAAAGCATTGGACGCATGACCTCACACTGGTGTTTTAATCAGCTCATGATATATATTATATAGTCAACAAGATCTCTCGAGTATTAAGAACTTAACCAAACTGTCTGCCATTTTCATCCTATTTGAAATGACATCACTAATGAAAAGTGCCAAGGTTTAGGCACTTTAAATTAAAAAATGTCTTAATTTCTTTAAGATCAACGAAATAATAATAAAGAAATATTTGGGGTTCTATTGTTGACTCTGATTTTCTATTATCTCAGACAGTGAAGGTGTGTACACAACAGAGACCAAAGGAGGAGTCGGATACAAAAGGTAGCAGAATGAAAAGCAGACCAATATCTGCAGTAAGTCATTAAACAAGTGCAATCTGACATATGCTCCTTATGTGAAGTCTTTCAAACTTTAATCAACTATGACTGAACTGCGAGCATGGGAGCTAGTGTACACACACACACATAGATATATATATATAGAGAGAGAGAGAGAGAGAGAGAGAGATGATCTGCAAATCTATGCCTTGCCATATATGAATTTTCAAGTACATAAGATCCAGGACCAATTAGATGTTCTCAGTTCCACATAGTTCATGACTGCTAGTACAATTACTCTTACCACCACTTTTCTAGGAACTACTACATGTCCGACTACTAGTAAGATTACTATCACTGTTTGCATCAAAAGCAGATTGGGTCGCCCCCAGATCTAAGCATTTGCTTCAATCAAAGCAAACAGGAAAACCATCAAAAGAAAAGAAAAACCCTAAAATATGCTACTAGAGTACCACAAGTTATTGAAAGAAAAATAAACAGAAGTTCCAGATGGATAATAATCACTATTATCTTTTCAAGAGTGCCAATAATATTGTGGACTGATTGATAAAGGGTAGAGGTGTTTTCTTTATTTTAAGCTGCACCTGATGGTGGTGGTAGAGCTTGGATTTGCTGCTGTGGTGGTCGCTTACGCTTCTTCTTCTCGTAGCTAATCCCTCTTGCTTTGGATTGCAAATCGCGCACCTCACGAAGGTAAAGCCTAACAGCTCTTGCTCCAAATGGATTAGCTTCAGGCTTGCCTCCATTTTCTTCAAAAGCTGCTCGGAGCCGTCCGATGAGAGCGTCAAGGCTACCCCAGGCTTGACGGAGAGGGCAAGGACACGGTGCTGGAGGGTTCGGGTAGCCATAAAAAGGGCAAATTAGTGTGTGAACTTTGGTCTTGCCAAATTGGTCGAGGTAGCGAAGGAATTCAAGAACATGAGCACCACTGCACCTTGATAGAGATAGTGGAGGCCTGTGGTTCTTGAGATATTGTCCAAAGGTGTTCCAATCACGACGCTTTTGGTTCTCGTAGCGGCTCGAAGTAGATGATGGCGGTGGAGAAGACGATGAGTTTGCCACTGATATGGTGGTTGAAGCAGTATTGTTTATGTTGCTAAAGCTTGTGTTTTCTGAGTTGGAACCGCCCATTTCTGGAAGTGAATCCATTAAAACCACTTCTTTTTTCTGGCTTCTTGTTTTGATTCTATGAAAGAGACTGGTCTGTCTTAACCTGAGACAATGGTGGTGTTGTTGTATATGCTACTCACTTCTTCTAGGGTTACTTCTCTGCTTCAAACACTTGAAAATGGAAACCTTATAAACAAAGGAAGAGAAAAGAGGATATGCACAAGTTCTCAAGATGGACAAAGATTGAGACTTGGAGAAGGGAAAGCAGTGAATCTTCAGGTTTCTTGATGATCGCGGAAAGGTGGGATGTTTCTGAAAAATTATCAGATTGTTCCTGTTAATGGAAACAAACCAGACTCTAACAAACAAAAGAGACCAAGACCGAGGAGTAAGAAAAGGAAACAAAGGAGGAACTTACAATTGACTGATATCACATACAAATTTCCATATTTGAAGAGAGAGAAATGAAGGTAGAAACTTGAAGTGGAGAAGCAAAGGAAGATTTCTTTAATATAGAGAGATGGAGATGATGATGAGATTGATGGGAGATAGCTGAAAGGACTCCTCTTTGTTTGGTGTCTCGGAGTTTGTTTGATTGAGCAAATACTAGAAAAGCTTCAAAGCCTGTGATCACTACTATTAGAAACGTATATTATTTCGCTCTATCTTTTTTAGTTTTTCTGAAAAATGGTAAGTGATTGGTTATTTTCCTTAAAAAGGTCAAGCAACTCAGGTCTCACCGGTTAATAATCATGTTGTTGATGATATTTTTGGGAGGAGAGATGGATGGAGTAAGAAAGAAGTGAACAGTTTCAGCCTTTAGGGCTTTGGACAAGTAGGCTGAGTTCCAGACAGACAGTGAAAAGAGTCTTGTAAGAGGGTAAAATTTTTCTTTTTTCTTTTTTCTTTTCCTTAACCAGTAGCATTGAATGACAGTTCCTTCCTTCCCTTCAGTCACCAGAGTAGACTGTAAACAAATTTTCTATTACAATTTACTTTATTTCTGACACTCGAATTTTGTCTCCATACCCCAACCATGGCCCATACGATTCCAAGTTACTTATCTTTATTGGTCGAATTTTATGCATAGTTACCTTAATTCAATTCATATTAAACTATAACCCAAAATTACTTTCTTGTGCATGACAGTAATGTGAGTTAACTTACAGATATAAATCAAATCAACAACAAATGGTCAGTAAATATTAACATGTTCTGCTAAACCATATTGAGTCAAGTCATATAAGTGTAGAGGCTTTCTCATCTTAGTTTTTGGCATGGGAAAAAGGTAACTCGTTATTAGATAGCCTACATAAATAAATGGCAAAACATATATACTACTACTGCCTAGAAAACGCAAAAGTAATTATAATAATTCAAATACGATTGGTGATCAGCGATGGCCTTGTCTTTCTTTCTCTTTTATATCCCAGAACCTGAAAATTGAACTAGGAATCTCCTGTCTTGAAGAGGCTGCCATTGAGTTTATCTTTAAATAATAGGTCGGTCATAATAAAAGGTAGTAGGTACTAGGGTTAATCCATTTTAATCATGAATCTAAAGTGTGTTATAAAAGGATCATAGCAAAGTAATCAAATATAGGGCCGAAATCGAGATGAACGAATGAGCATAGGAAGAAAATTGTGTTATGGCTAAGGGCTACTAACTTATAAGCGATTTCACCTCCCCGACTACGTTGCAATCAGCTGCTTGGACATCGCTTCCCAAGGTTCATACGGTGACACTCCTCTCATGTGCACTCAAGAGAAGAGAGTTGGAATTCACTTACTATTTTGCTTATAACTAGAATAATTGAGAGAAAAGGAAGTTGATGTGTTTTTGAATATCGGATAAGTAAGAAGAGAGGACCATATCGCGGAGAAGATAAACCCCTCCACTCAACACATAACCCGTAACCGAAGGAGCAAATTAGGAGAGAATTACAAGAGACATTATGTATAAGATCAAGATTTAGAACGTGCATTAGACACTTTTATTGACTAAAAAACAATTGCACGAGGCTTAAATATACCACACACGCGTGACGCACACGAGTCGAGCTGACCGAACGACGGGCATGTGGAGATACCCTCATTCCCCCCAACATAAAACTAGTGAGCATACTAGCTCACACATTCCGCTAAACATAGTAGTATATACACCCAAGTGAGCAGGTATAAACTAGCAACGTGGGATAAGTTCAATAAGAAAGAGAAGGAAAAACTAAAGTGAGCAGGTATAAACTAGCAATGTGGGATAAGTTCAATAAGAAAGAGAGGGAAAAACTAAGTCCTAAAGCCACTGCATTACCAACAATCCCCCACTAACGCAATGATGAAAATAAAATATAGTTTTGAGCTTACGGCGAGGTTTGACACTTAAGTGCTAGTGTCTTCCGATTGAACTAACACATAGTGAATCACCTAGTAGGTGACCAAGTCTTAAACCTATAAGCTCAAGGATTAAGCCAAAGACACGTATCTTATCTCATAACAAAATGAGTTTCACGATCAACACAATAACATGTCAGCCAATAGTAACCTCGGGATGCTCATGAGTGCTTTAAAAAGACTGCCTATGTCTTTCATAGAAAGAGGCCAATCCTTCACACTCACGTAGGTGATTCCATCAAGTCTACCTCCACATAGACCACCCTCAAGGGTTATGGAACCATTAAGAGCTCATAAGCTCATCCTTATATTCATCAAGTGGTGGAACCATTAAGTCCGTCTCACAAGGACAACCCATCAATTTGGGCTATGGATCCATTAAGAGCACATAGCTCAACCTCAATGTACGCGGGTCATAGGAATGGGAAAGATGTGTACAAGTGTGAGTATTTCAAGGCTTCGTTTGACTTACAAATGCGTATCCACCAAGAGTTCCTCACCTAACAGGGCTTAAGTCCTATTCCCTTTGACGAATCTAGGACTAGTTTTCTACTTAGTCCTTTAGTCAACGAATCAACAAAGTTCCTTTTAGATTGAACAAAATTCATAGAAATTACTCCATTGGTAATTAACTTTCTCGCAGCTTTATGCCTAATGCATATATGCCTCTTTTTACAATTATAAGTAGTGTTTTTAGCAACACTAATGGCATCCTGAGAATCATAATGTAAAGAATCTGCATGAGTGGGTTTCCCCACCAAAGGTATATCGGATAGTAAAGACCTCAACCACTCGGCCTCCTCACCTGTTAAGTCTATCGCAATAAACTCTGACTCTATGGTGGATCGTGCAATCACAATCTGCTTAGCAGGTTTCCAAGATATAAGAACTCCTCCTAGTGTGAATAAATATCCACTAGTAGAGCTCACCTCATCATTATCAATCACCCAATTGGCATCACTATATCTCTCTCACATAGCAGGATATCCCACAAAATGCAAACCCCAGTCTATGGTACCTCTAACATATCTCATCAACTGTATAAGATCATTCCAATGCCCACCACTGGGTTATGGGTGTACCAACTAAGTCTACCAACAGCATAAGCAATATCAAGTCGAGTATAGTTCATCAAGAACATCAAACTCCCATTAATCTTAGCATATTCAGTTTGAGAAACACTTTTATCCAAATTCTTAAATAAGTGTATGCTAGTATTATAATAGGATCTTACTGGCACAACATCATAACAATTGAATTTCTTTAGGATTTTCTCCACATAGTGAGTTTGAGACAAGATAAAACTATCACTAATTTTAGTGACTTTTACACCCAAAATCACATCAACCTCACCTATATCTTTCATTTCTAACTGAGAGGATAAGAAACGTTTAGTTTCATTCACAACACCATTACATGTACCAAAGATTAACATGTCATCAATATAAAGACATATTATCACACAATCAAATCCAAATATCTTTGAGTACACACAGGCATCAAATCCTTTAACTTTAAAACCAAAACTAAGTATGGTTTCATGGAATATTAAATACAACTGAATAGGTGCTTATTTAAGGCCATACAAGGATTTCTTAAGCTTACATACCTTATTCTCTTGTCTAGGAACTACACAGCTAGGAGGTTGTTCCATGTAGATTTCCTTATTCAAATTTCCATTCTAGAAAGCAATTTTCACATCCATTTGATTCACAATTAGTTGATGGATTGAAGTTAACGCAGACGATGCATGTATAGTAGCAATTTTAGTGATAGGAGAATAAGGACAAAAGAAGTTTATACCACCCTTTTGAGTATAACTTTTAATCACAAGTCTAGCCTTAAACCTTTCAACAGTACCATTAATTTCGAGTTTCCTTTAAAGACACATTTACACCCAATAGCCTTAGCCCCTTTGGGTAAGTCTACTAATTCCCAAATATGGTTAGACTTAATGTAATCTAGTTCACTCTTTATGACATCTTTCCAAAAACTAGCATCGACAGATTTCATAGCCTCATCATAGGTCTTACGTTCATCCTCAATAATATGAAGACAAACTACTAACTCATCAATTTCATCCAACCTAACTTTCTCATAGAGTTCAACAAGGAAGGTAGTAATAAAATTAGAAACAAAACTAAGTTTTGTTCTACGTCTTTTAGTTCTCCTAGGTTCTACATTCACATCACCATACAACATATTAGGAACAGGCAAAGACATATATGAAGAAGATGAACATGTAGAAGTAGATGCATCTTTCTGCATGTCTTAGGATGTATCACATTTCTTCAAAGGAAACACATTTTCAAAGAACCCAGCATTTCGAGATTCAAATAAAGTATGATCTTTCAAATGCATGAATCTATAAGTAGCACTGTTTTTATCATAACCAATAAAGACAGCATCTTCAGTCTTAGATCTGACATTCTCACACCGAAAAGAAGGCAAACCTATCTTAGTTAAACAACCCCACACTCTCAAATATTTTAAGTTCGGTGCATAGCCTTTCCATAACTCACATGAGATATTTTGTAATTTCTTATGAGGCACTTTATTAAGGATATAGTTCACACTCAGTGTTGCCTCCCCCTACATTTATGAAGGTAACGATATTTCCATTGAGCTATCCCAATTTGTTCAGGGGTTCGAGCAGTAAAATGTTCATGAATTATTCCTTCTTTCTCACATACTTCTTTTAAGGAAGCAGTACCATACTCTCTACCACAATCGAACCTAACTCATTTGATTTTGCAATCCAATTGGTCTTCTACTTTTCCCTTATATATTAAGAAATCTTTTTAGCCTTATCTTTTGTTCTTATTAAATACAACTTGCAATACCTCGAATGATAATCAATAAATGTGATGTAATAGTGCTTACCACCCCTACTTTCTATGTTTTTGAAGTCTGCTAAGTCTGTGTGCATAAGCTTGAGCAATTCGGTTTGTCGCTCAGTCACAAATTTAAACAATTTCTTAGCAAATTTTGCCTCAACATAGATTTCATACTTCTTGTCACCATTCATAGACAGACTAGGAATAAGGCTCATAGCTTGCATGCGTTTCAAAGAACCATAATTCACATGTCCTAATCTACCATGCCAAATATCATAAGACTCAACAATATAAGCAGAAGTAGAAGTTTTATAAGCACCAAAATCAACAATGGCTTCAGTCTCTAATGTATACAAGTTACACTACACATAACCCTTCCCCAAAAACTCGTCCGATTGCCTCACCAAGCCACTCTCCCGACAACCATTTCTCAGACAGAAAATCAAGCTAGGTATTCGTCGAAGAATACCAGCTTGAGGGGCCATA
>JAOTAZ010000009.1:10615021-10631863 GCA_025629785.1 Erythroxylum oxycarpum | reverse complement strand
CAAAGATAAAGAATGCTTTTTATTGAATAAAACAAATTTTATACAATTAAAGTACAACCATAAATTGGCTGCAAGGGAATAAACCAACAGTTAAGTCGTCTAATTTGAGAATTGATGTAGTAGTTGAAAGCTCTTGTAGGTTGAGGAATCCACTAAGCCGTCTAATTTGAGAACTGACGTTGTGCTTAAAAGCTCTTGCAAGTTGGGAAATCTAAAAGAAGGTGGTGATTTAGTGGATGATACATTGATAGGTTGATTTGATTTATGATCGTTTTAGCGGAAGTGGTGATATTAATGATAATAATTTGCATAAAGTGAAACGCAACATTTTAAAGTGAAAATTTTGGCTGATACATCTTAAATAAGTGAAAGTAAAACTCATGTTTAAGATAAAGGAAGGAGAATTAGACAAGGAAATTACAAAAAATTGTGAAGTTAAGGTTGTTGGTTCTCAAAATCTTGGATTATCAGAAAATGAGAATCAAAATCCAAGTGTTTCAAACGGGGGAAGCACTTCTTCTTTAGATATAGATTGCTTAGTAGTTGAAAATTCAACTTGTTGTTAAGGGAAATTTGAATGGCATTATAGAAGGAGGAGAAGAGAAAAGAAATAAGTGGTACCGATCATTGTGGAACTCACTGCTATCAAGTAGATTCCAAGTCAACAATGATGACTCTCCCTATAAATATGAAAATATTATAGTCACAAATTGACAAAATCTAACAAGGTTAAGAGGTTGAACGTTTAAAATATTATAATTATTTTTGGAACACTTGAATATTAAAAATTGATATATATATTAAAAATTGATATATATTTTTTAAAATATTAAAAATTGATATATGTTTTAGCACAATCCTTAAAATTCAAAAATATTTTTTTTGCTTATAATTTTAATGCTTTTAAGAGTTTATTTAATCAGTTTTCCAGAAACTAGTGTTTCAAAACCTTGATCAAGCAGTCCAATTCTCGAACGGACTTGCGGTCCTTCATACGATAGGATAAATTCCGACGAAAGATCGCGGATAAATTTGCTTAATGCAGTATTAGAACTGGAAGTCATATCGAGTATTTCCAGGTTTGCAATGTAAGATTTCACATTAGAGAGGAAAGGTCCAAGAAAAGTGTAACCAGAAATATTCATACATTACTGACAATGATAACTCCGTCCTCATCACATAGAATGGGGCATTGTACGGCAAGCTATGCATAGCCAAAACTTTATTTCGAAAACCAACGGATATATTATCAATCTTAAAACCACAAATGTAGGGTCGATCAAGTCTTCATATGTGGCGATGGTGGTAAGTAAACAGCTACAGCAACAGCAACTGCAGTGGCAGATATAGCCAGCATTCAATTCCCATTACCTCTTTTCCTGGTCTGGAATCACAAATTACAAAATTGTTCTAATGCAATCGTAAGTTAAAAACTCCAGGTTGCACAAGAGCCTATTTGTTCTTTTCAGGGCAAAGGAAGACCGTATAGCTTGATTGCAGCACCCTGGCAAAAATCATTTATCCTCCCACTACGAATAAGTTTAAAGACAAATGAACTTTTTATACATATATTTATGGACTAGAAACTAGAAAAGCAACAATTGGGAAAATAAGTTAGCTCTTACACAAACCATTTCTTGAAGCTTTTGTGGGCAGAATCTATGCCTTGTGATTTTTTGCCATCTCCTCCACATCTAGCTCCACTTCTAATACTGGTGCATCCTTTTGCATGCTAAAATGACTGGTACATGGAATATAGTACTTCAAACCCATAATAGGCATTATCAAGCTTAACATAGTTTTAACAGTGGAGACTAGCAACTTACCTATTCAGCACAGGACCATGATCTACAGCAGTTCGGAGGCAATATATAACTCGACCAACTATCTCTGACATGGCAACTGGCCCAAATGTTCGACTATCATTAGCTTCCTGAGTTCCCTCCAGAAAATATATGGTGAAGATAATCAGATATTGCCAAAAAATCCATAAAAACACATGCTCTTTGAGATATATCACCAACAGCATATAAAAGCAGCCTACATCTTGAACTAACGAACCTGAGATCACTAAATGTTCTCGAAAGTGTAAAAAAGAAAAGGGCTTTGTTGTTAAGACACTTAGTTGTGCCTAATCAGTGTGAAGAGAGTATATTCCTCAATTGTAGAATTAATTGTATTTTCCCCAATTAGTAGGATTCCCTAATTAGTGGGATTCCTATGTTTTAGGTGGTAATTAGGCGTGCAAAATGTATATGTATAAATAATCTATACATTGTTCGTATAATATAAGCCTTTTCTCCCAACTTTTCCTCATGGTATTAGAGCCTTAGGGTTTTTGAGGAAAATTGTGCCGCTGCCTTCATTGCAGTTTCTAGCAGTCTTCATTGCTGCAATCTCCAATCATAGTGCAACCTTCAATGGTTCACTTTCCCAACCAAACCATAATCCTTTTCATCACTGCGATTTCTTTTTCTTTCAACTCTAATCACAAACCTCACCCGATTCAAACTACAATCACAAAAGTCATGTCTGAAATCACAGAAATTAATTCTATCCAAAAAGCCACCCAAAATTCTAAAGAAGTTCAATCAAAAGGTGAGCTTCCAAACATATCAGTTACATACTGATTGAATGTTACGATTTTTAACACTGGGTGACGTAGTACACACACTCCTATAATCTCGCAATCACACAATCACGCAAAGAAAGGGAACACAGAGAGAGAAGGAAGAGAATCAATTCATTCACTAATAATTGCTTATTTTTCCATTCTGTTACAACTGTTTATAACCTACTGTAACTGGAATCTTCTAGATGGTGTCACGTGAGCCCGTCCGTGACTATGACTCCTATGCTGCGTTTCATTTATTCATAACTCGCCTTTGCGACGTCGTCTCCTTCTTCCTCGCAAGTTCATGTAGCCCCAAATATCGTAACATCCGTTCCGTCTTCAAGAAGCACCTTATCCAACAGATTCACGTCCGGGAACCTCTTTTGCAATTCATAAAACCACTCCCACGTCGCCTCTTCCTTGGTTCCTCCTTGCCACTGTACCAACACTTGTGTAACTGCCCTGTTGCTCCCTTTCACCATTCGTCGTCGCCAAATAGCCACTGGAACCTTTGCCCTCCCCTTCATTGTCACCGGCAATTGACTAGAAGTAGGTGTCCTTCCGAGACAAAACCCCGTAATTGAGAAACATGGAAGGTGGGGTGAATAGTTGTACCTTCAGGGAATCCCAACGTGTATGCTACCTTGCTTATCTTCGCAATGATCGGGAAAGGCTCATAGTACAGGGGTGCTAACTTTTGATTGGGCCTTCGCTGTAGGGAGTGCTGTCTGTAGGGCTGTAGCTTCACGTAAACCATTTGCCCTTCCTTGAATTCTCTGTCCGAACGCCTTTTATCCGCTTGTAGCTTCATCCTCTGTTTGGCTTTGTTCACGTGGAATTTAACGATCTGAAGTGTGGCATCCCTTTCTTGAAATAATTGATCCATCCCTACATCTCTGGAGTCCCCTGCTACGTACGAAACATATAGTGGAGGATACTCGTAGAGAACTTCGAATGGTGTAGTGTTGATGGCTGAATGGTATGTGGTATTATACCACCATTCTGCCATGGTTAACCAATTTCCCCATTTCTGTGGAGTAGCACAGCAGAAACACCTCAGGTAAATTTCTAACGTCTTGCTCACAGCCTCCAACTGCCCATCCGTATATGGGTGGTAGGCTGTGGAAGGTTGCAACCTTACGTCTTGTAGCCTAAACATTTCCCGCTAGAACTTGCTCATGAAGAGTGGATCCCGATCCGAAATGATTCGTTCAGGCATCCCATGCAATTTAAATACGTGATCCATGAATACCTGTGCTACCTCCTGAATTGTGTACGGGTGCTTGATTGCTGTGAAGTGCGCATATTTGCTGAATTTGTCAACGACCACAAAGATGGCCGACTTTCCCTGGGATGACGGTAACCCCTCTATGAAGTCCATGGTGACCTCCTTCCAACATCCGTTTGGCTCCGGTAGGGGCTGTAGCAACCCTGGATAAGCAACATGGTCGTATTTGCTTCTTTGACAAGTTACACAGTTCTTCACATGGTTCCTTACATCCTTGGCGATCTGCTTCCAATGAAACAAGTTCTGTATCCTCTTAATTGTAGCTGTCACCCTTGAGTGGCCTCCATGCGGGCTGTCATGTGCCATGGCTATGATTCTTTTTCGGAGCTCCTTGTTGCAACTTACTACTATCCTTCCCTTCCATCTCAGCATTCCTTGTTGCCATTCGTAATTCCCCGTAGGGTTGTCCATAGTTTCTAACCTTCCAATGAGATCCATAATGGTCTTGTCCTCCTCCCATCCCACCTTGATTTCATCTATCAGGGTGGCTTGTATTTGCGAGACCGCCATTGTGAGCAGTTGTTGACTCGAGATTCTGGATAACGCGTCGGCCGCCCAATTCTCTTTTCCACTTCGATAAGTTACCTTGAAATCGTATTCGATCAACTTGGGAAGCCGGTTTTGTTGGAAGCACGTGGAGATCCTTTGCTCCAAGAGATATTTTAAACTCTTGTGATCCATCTGAACTCGAAAGAACCTCCCATTCAGGTAGTGGTGCCAGTGCTTTACTGCTTTGATAATGGCGAGGAACTCCTTTTCGTAAGTGGATAATCCCTAGTGCTTGGGAGCTAAGGCCTTGCTCAAGAAGGCTATCGGTCGGCCCTCTTGCTGAAACAGCGCGCCTATGCCTTTGACGTATGCATCCGCCTCAATCACAAACAATTTATTAAATTCGGGCAGCGATAATACCGAAGCTGCCGTTAATCGTTCCTTCAATTGTTCAAAAGCTTCTTGTTGTTGTTCCTTCCAGTCCCAACTTTCAGCCTCTTGTTTCTTTAACAAATTATTGAGAGGCTTAGCTAGAAGACCATAGTGTTCGATAAATCTTCGGTAATAGCCAGTCAGCCCAAGGAACCCCCTAAGTTCTTTCAATGTGCGCGGTTCGGGCCATTGCCTTATCGTTTCGATCTTCTTCTCGTCGATGGAGACCCCTTTTTCCGATATAGAATGGCCCAATAGTCTATCTGCCTGGCCCCAAATGTGCAATTATTTCCCCGCGCGTACAACTGTTGTTAAGACTTCCAGAACCATGCGAAGATGATCCAGGTGTTGGAGGAAATCTGTGCTGTAAATGAGCAAATCATCAAAGAAAACCAGTCAAAATTTTCGAAGGAAGGGTCGAAATATTTCATTCATAAAGCTTTGAAATGTGGAAGGAGCATTCGTGAGGCCGAAAGGCATCACGAGAAATTCAAAGTGTCCCTCATGAGTTCTGAAGGCTATCTTCTGGATGTCCTCCTCCTCCATCCGGATCTGGTGATATCTAAATCGCAAGTTGAGCTTTGAGTACCAGTTGGATCCTTGCAGTTCTTCCAGAAGCTCCTCAATTAATGGGATCTGAAATTTGCTTTTGATTGTGTGCTTGTTTAGTTCACGGTAGTCGATAAACATCCTCCAGGTATGATCCTTCTTCCTCACTAGGATGACTGGCAATGCATACGGGCTGACGCTCTTCTGTATGAATCCCTGCTCCGACAACTCCTGCACCGCCGCTTCAATGGCATCCTTCTGTTCCACCGAATAGCAATAGGGCCTGATATTAATGGTCTCCACTCCAAGTTTTAAATGGATTGCATGATCGCATGCACGTTGTGGCGGTAATACCTTTGGGTTCTGAAAAAATTTCCCCATACTCTGCTAACAATCCCTCTAACTCATCTCTGCTCTGATTGTCGTCATTAATGCTCAAGTGTTGCATCTGGATCTCAATCGGGTCGGAAAGGCGCAACATAAATAACGCACCTTGGTTTGAGTCCTTGATCATCTTATGGAGGTTCTTACCGGATACTTCTCGGGCCTGCATCTTGAGTTGCCCCTACAATGTCACCACTCTCCACTCCCACTGGAACTCCATGGTGCGCTGCTTGAAGTTACACAACATGTCGCCTAATGTTGCCAACCATTGTACCCCAAGTACCATATCGCACCCTCCTAACTTGATAACCAGAGCTTCTATAGCGAATCTGACCCCATGCATGTGCCACACAAAATTCCTACATACCTGTTTATAGGCCAGTTTTAATCCCCCTCCCATGGTAATGCTTATAGGATCGATATCGCTCACCTCTACCATTGCCTTTCTTACCATCTTTTCATCCAAGAAGTTGTGTGTACTTCCGCTGTCCACCAGAATATACAGAGGTCTCTGCCTATAGCTTCCCATGACCCGAAGTTGTTTATAATCCATTTGATCCTTAAAACCCCACGTGGCTTCTAGTGAAATGTAGGATTGAGGGGAGCTCCTTCCTCTGGCTCATCACATCCAAGTTCCTCGTCCTCTACCATGTATAACTGGAACTGTTTCTTCAGGCACCGATGACCGAGCGAGTACTTCTCATCGCACAAGAAACACAGGCCTTTAGTTCTCTTCTCGTCGAACTCCCTGCTGCTTGTTGTCCTACTACGCTGGTTCCTGAAATTGAAGTTCCTACTCCCTTGGCTTCCCGGAGTTGGTAACAATCCCGCCTCGGTCTGCGACTTGGGCGCAAAGTTGTGAAATTGCTCCCTTTGTACGAAGATGGTTCCCTCCCTACTGGGCCACTAACCCGACTTCCCTTGCTGAAGTAAACCGACACATTGGCTGCCACAATCGCCTCCTGTTTCCGTGCCATGTGTACGCTTGGTGCAGCGTCCATGGATTCATCATCTTCACCGTCAGTCCCAGCTCTGGTTTAAGCCCCTTCAAGAAGAATCCTACCAGGTATTCTTCAAGCAGAGTAAGTTTGTTCGAGTACCTGTCGAACAATGCGCAATATTCCAATACCGAGCTCTCCTGTCTTAGCTCCATTAAATCCCCTATGGGATCTTCAAAGATGTTTTCATCGAACCGTTGTCGTATGAGAGTCATGAACTCCTCCCATTTCATCTCATGCACCTCCCTCCTATTCCTGATAGTAAGTTGATACCATTCGAGTGCGTCACCTTCCATATGGATTTAAGCAAGCCTTATCTTAAACTCGTCCGGTGTCTAATCCATAGTGAAGAACTGTTCGCACTTATAGCTCCAGCTCCTTACTCCGGTACCGTCGAACGTCAGGAATTTGGCTTTGTTGACTTTTAGAGCTCCCAATCCTCGACCTCCTTCACCAGCACCCTTCACCGAAGATTTCGTATCCCCTTTGTCCATTTTTTGCATGAGTTGCTGGAACATTGATTTAATGTCACTAATTTCTTTTTCGTGCCTGGATTGAGCTTCGAACATGCTTCTAATACTTTCTTCTAAACGGCAAACCTCAGCTCCTCTCGTGCTTTCGGCCATTTTTTCCGAGGAACGTAAACTTTGATACCAGATGTTATGATTTTTAACACTGGGTGACGTAGTACACACACTCCCACAATCTCGCAATCACACAATCACGCAAAGAAAGGGAACACAGAGTGAGAAGGAAGAGAATCAATTCATTCACTAATAATTCCTTGTTTTCCCATTCTGTTACAACCGTTTATAACCTATAGTAACCGGAATCTTCTAGATGGTGTCACGTGAGCCCGTCCGTGACTGTGACTCCTACGCTACGTTGTCTCCTTCTTCCTCCTCAAAGTTCATGTAGCCTCGAATATCGTAACATTGAATGGTAAGAAATATCTAAAGTGGCCTCAACTAGTACAAACCATGCTCAAAAGGTAAAGAAAAACTAAGTAACCTATTGGGAACTCATCCCGAACAAGGAGAATCAGGTTTCAAAGTTTGGGATGAAGAGGACTCTCTTATTATGTCATGGCTACAGAGTTCCGAGACACCTGAAATTAGTGATACCTGCATGTTTCTCCCAACCGCAAAAGAGAATTGGAGACAATTCAACAAATTTACCCTAAGGTTAAGGATGTTGCTAAGTATATGAAATAAAGGTAAAAGCCAGAACAACAAGACGAGGGAAATCAGTCACATAATATGACAATCTATTATAGAGTCAGTTGCCAGAATCGGATTATTGGAGACCTCAGAGACAACCTTTGAACTACAAACTATAAGAAATCAAGACACACACCAAATAAAGTTGCTTCAAATTGCATGGCAAACCACCAAGCTGAGAGTGGGGGAACAAGGGAAACTAATCTTCTAATTTGGCCGACATCACTCAAAATAATCAAGAAAAGCTATAGGAACTGGGGGAATTCAACAGTGAAGACATTGACAAGCTTAGAAGGCTACTGCATCAGCATAATCAACAAAAGCTACAAGAACTGGGGGAATTCAGCAGTGAAGGTATTGACAAGCTTAGAAGGTTGATGGGTCAGCTAAGTAAAACATCACATGCGAGTTCATTAGCTTTGTCAGGTAATCCTTGCTGTTTAATTAGATTTAATAGATATCCTTGTCATTTATGGGTCATAGATTAAGGCGCTGCGAACTACATGACCAACTCACTCAAGATTTGATGTCTCGCAGAAAGCCTTTTGTCTTTATTGGGTAATAGATTCAGGCATCACGAACTACATGACTCACTCACCAATCAATTTATAGTTTTCACTCTTTGTCCAAGTAATAGAAAAGTTATTATTATTGATGGGTCTCTTATCATTGTTGTTGGCATAAGAGACATACAAATTTTCCATCAATCATATTAGAAAATGTCCTTCCTGTTCCTATGTTTCAAAACTGGGAAAATTCTGAATAAAACCCTTGTTAATCACTTATAGTTTGAGATAAAAATAATTACATAAATATCCCTAGCTAAATAGAAAATAATAGCAAATACCTAATTACAGGAATGCACATAATTAACTCCTAAAAACCAAACCTAAAATCACAACTATCAGTAACTCCCCCTCAAGATGGGATACGAATATCTGCCATGCCATCTTGCATACTAAGGAATGAAATAATCTATTACATAAGCCCTGCTAAATACATATGCTAATTGGCTCTCTAAATTTGTATAGCTAATTCTAAGGTTTTGATCATCCAATTTTTCTTTTAGAAAGAATAGATCAATCTCAATATGTTTTTTATGATCATGTTGGACTGGATTATGAAATGCTAATAGATGCCTTATTGTCATACTGTAGCAACACAGACTTCTTTTCAAGATGTATATCTTGCATTAACTTTTTAAGCCATTGAAGTTCACATAGCCATAGTTCTATATTCTTCTTTGGCACTCGATCTAGCAACGACATAGTTCTATATTCTTCTTTGGCACTCGATCTAGCAACGACATCGTACTTTTTGCTTCTTCAAGTGACCAAATTCCCACCAATAAAGGTATAATAACCAGAAGTAGATCTTCTATTATTAGGAGATGTCGTCCAATCAGCATCAGTGTACGCTTCTATTCTTAAATGGCCATTCAAGAAGAGTAATCCCTTACCAAGACTAAATTTGAGATGCCTCAAAATCTGAAAAACAGCATCAAGATGTGTAGTCTAAGGGCTATGTGTAAATTGATTTACTATACTCACTGCATAGGCGAATTTTAGGTAGTGTATGAGATAGATAAATTAATCTCCCAATCAATCTTTGATGTCAATCAATGTCAACCTGTTCTCCAATATTTTCCTTTAATCAATGATTGGCTTCAATTGGAGTATCAGGAGGTTTACAGCCTAATATTTCCGTTTCTTTTAGTAGGTCAAAAACATAATTTCTTTGGGAGATAAATATGCCCTTTTCTGATTGAGCAACCTCTATGATACAATTAGAAAGTCTAAAAGGAAACGTTTATAAAATCGAGTATTGGCAGCAAGTGTCATGGGATGTGGAGACTTTGCAACAGATGACTTGGTCTACAACTTGCCTAAAATAAGTCAAGTAGTTGTTAATAAATTAAATACTTGATCTACAACTTGCTACCAATACTCCACGTACTTAGTCCACATACTTGGAATTTTTGAAATTTGTCCTTTTAGACTTTCTAGTTGTATCACTCTATCTTAAGAAAATATCTTAGTTTGCCCAAACCTTTAATATCAAACTCATTGGCCAAATATTTCTTCAATCTAGTCAAGAAAACCATTATATCATCAACATATATCATAAAAATAGAAATCTTATAAATGCTTGATGAACATAGTGTGACTTGCATTACTTTGTTTGTAGCCAAAAGCAATCATTAGTTACTGAATCAATCAAACCATGCTCAAGGTGACTGTTTTAAACTGTATAAAAGCTTTCTTTAAATAACATACTTTCCTTAAGTTTTTTTATTAGAAAACCCGGTGGAATCTCCATATAGACTTCCTCTTCCAAATCACCACATACGAAAGCATTTTTAACATCAAACTGTTGAAGGTCCAATCCAAGATTAGCTGAATAATATAAGAGGACTCTTATTGGATTCATCTTGGCAACAGGTGCAAATGTTTCTTGGAAATCAATCTCTTAGTTTTGGGTAAAACATTTTAACACCAACTGAGTCTTTAGCCTCCCAATAAAGCCATCTACCCTATGCTTTACCGTGAATAACCACTTACATCCTACTAGCTTCTTCCCTAATGGAAGATTTACAAATTCCCAAGTTTTATTCTTTACCAAGGCTTTCATCTCTCCCACGATGGCATCATTAACAAATTCCTTTCACCCCTGTGGTAAAGAGATAAAATGCAAGGAAGACAAGAAAGCTCTATAGTTTGGGGGCAGGACATCATAGATAACATAGTTATCATATGGATGATGGGAAGGAATTTCAACGAATAATTTAGGAGCAAGAAGAGGTAAATGATTTGATGCCACAGGACTTGATCCAAGTTGGATGACCAAATGATTGGCTATAAAGAGTATTATTTATGCCATCCTCCTTTTTCTTACGTGCATACATCAACAAATTAAGTATGTCCAATCTAGGGGTGGAAATGGGCCAAGGCGGGCCTGGATCTGGGCCCGAAGCTCTACAGAGCATGGGGTTATTTGGCCCGAGCACAGGCTAGAATAGGTCAAAGGCAACCCGACATTTAAAAATAATAATTTAAAAAACGACATCATTTTGTCGTCGTCCGTCGAGCCTCAGGCTTGATTTCGATCAACCTGAGCCTTACCAATTGACTTCCCAAGCTAGGCTTGGGTCCAGTTGCCAAGCCTAGTCCAGTCTACTTGTTACCAGATTAGTTTTTGGTCCTCTAACAGAATAAAAAATCTTATCAATTTTTTGGTCCTCTAATGGAATTAGAAATCTTATCATCGTTGCTTCCATGCTCAAGAATAGGCAACTCAAGAATAGGTTGAATAGGAGAAACCACTTCCACATGATGATTCCCCCTTGAAGATGTGACAGGATGAGAAGGAAAGAATGATTTTACCTTATGAAAAGTGATATCCACACTCATAAGACTTTCTAATGGTTGGATGATAGCATTTATATCCCTTTTGAGTAGTAGAGTATCCAACAAAAACAAATCTCAAGGCTCTAGGACCAAATTCTCTCCTAGTGTTTTTATGCACAATACAAACACACCCATAGAATTTTGGAGGGATAATCTAAGAGTTATTACATCAAATAAGTTCTATCAAACATATAAAATTCAAGGTCCTTAAAGGCATATTGATAAGATAAGCAGTGGCAAGAATTGCATCACCACAATAAGTCTTAGGAACATTCTTAATGAACATAAGAGCCTTAGCAATTTCTAAAAGATATTTGTTTTTTCATTTAGAAACACCATTTTGAGCAGCAATATTAACGCAACTAGTTTGTTGTACAATCCCATGATTATCTAAATAGATAAGAAAGGTTTTCTCCATCAGTACCATTATCAATGCATAAAATTTTCACCTTAGCACCAACTTGTATACTAATCATCCTATGGAAGGACTGGAAACAAGAGATCATTTTTTGCAAGCATTAAATACACCGTTGTCATCCTATTATAGCAATTAATAAACATCACAAACCATTTATAATCAGATGAGAAACCATCGGGCTGCGCCACACACATCAAAATGAATCATCTCAAAAGGGACTAAACATTCATTATTTATCGAAGGATATGAAGTTCTAGTATGCTTAGCAAGTTCACAAGCATCACAAACTAAGGTCTCCACATTAAACTGCTTAAATAAAAGAGAATAGAGCTTTTTAAAAAGAAGGATGACCCAATCACCTATGCCACTAAATAATTTGGTGCTGACTTGATGTATATTCACCTAATAAAGCATGAGCTTGGTCCTCAACTAGTCGATATAGGCCATTGTGCACTCAACCATAGCCAACCATTTTCTTGGTGCTTAACTCATTCAATTTTACAATTCAAATCTCTTGTAAGAGCACTAACGGACAGAAGATTAAGTGAAAAACAAGAAATATGTAAGGCAAATGGTAAGTTGATGGAAGGAGTATAGCTCATAGAACCTTTCCCGACAATAGGATACAAAGAGCCGCCAACTATACAGACTTTATCACGACTTGAAAAAGAATAATAGGTGAAGAATTTTGTTTCAAGCACTAGTCATATGATATAATGCTCCAGAATCTAAAATCCACGAGTCATCAAAAATATCATAGATATTTTGAACAATATGCCTAATATTAAAAGCTGAATGTGCAAGATAAGAGGAAGGAGTGGAAGGAGATTCAAGCCTGACCATAAGAATTAGAAAGTCCACCAGAAGGATTGGTTTCTCTTAGTAGTTCAGTATCAAGAGTTTCAAACATGTGAGCTTAAGGCTGTGCACTCCCAAACCTTTTACCTCCTCGACCACTTGTTGGACGACCATAAAGTTTCAAGCATGAGTCCTTGGTGTGTTTCAATTTCAACAATAATCACACTTTCTATTATCTTGTTCTACTCCCTTCATAAAATCACCCCTAACTACATCAACTTTTGTATTGATGGTAGATGAGTTGACCATCATAACTGATTGTTCAGTAGAAACAGTTGGCAACATAGCATTACATCTACTCTCTTCCTATTGCACATAGCTATAACCTTGCCTCAAGGAGGGAAAAGGATCATGCTCGAGAACTTGTATTCTAATATGATCAAACACATCATTCAATCATGTTAGGAAGACATACACACATTCCTTTTCAATTAATTTATGGAACTTTGTTGCATCAATTTTACAAGATGCTTAAAAATCTTGACAATAGTCAAGTTCTTGCCACAAGCCACCCAAGTTAAGAAAAATATTGAGCAATAGTCATCTCATCTTGTTTGGTTTCGTGAACTTTTTTCTACAACTCATATATCTAGGCGTCATTACCTAATTAGGAGTAAGTTTGTGTAGTTGCATCCCAACTTTCCATAGCTATATCTAGGAGAAGATAACCTCGTGCAGGTTGTGGTTGCATTGAGTTGATCAACCATGAAATGAGAGAGTTTTCTAGATCCTATTTGCTATGTCCATCATCAATTTCATTTGGTTTTATTTTTACACTATCGACATAGCCTTGCAATCCCTTAGCCTGAATAAACAACAAGCATAATGTTGGGAAATATTCAGTTGAATATTTCCTAAGATATTATTGACTCCTAAAAGTCAATCAATCAGATCAGATAACATGTATCAGATCTAATATTGTGTACAAATATTAGGAGATTATGTATAGATATTAGAAGATTATGTACAGATACTAGTTTCCTAAATTAGCTAGCTCTATTTCTATAGATACATGTAATTGTGTAGTGATGAAAAACAGAAAAGAAATACAACTATTCAATATTTCCACAATTAGATTTTCCACAAATGGATAATTAATTTTTATTTAAATGATAAAGACTATCAATGATATTAGCGGGACTTAGAAATTAGGAAAATGTCCAGTTGAAAATGTTCTAGAGCAAGTGTTTTGTGATTTGTCAAAACTAAGTGGAGCAGAGAAAGCAGAAGCAAGCATCTCAAATCAAACTAGTTTCTTTCAAGAAATGTTGAGATATATGGATGGATTTTATTTACTGGTTTTAGCTGCAAAGATTCAATACTATGAATTTTAGTAGTTTTTGTCCTATGGGGACTTTATCTATCACTTGCATAAAAATGATTCAGGTCTGCATCTGCTTGTCTGCCAGCTACCTTGGCATAGATCAATGGGTAATCTGTCTCTCCCTTTGCCTCATTGCATATAAACGCATATATATAAGACCTCTTTATGAATCCCATGTTATCTTGTCTGTCAACCAAAAGTATTCTCCCTGTTTGATTTGATTCTTGCTAGATGCGGGAAACTTTGCAAGGAGGCTAGATTTATACATCACAATGATTGTTCCAGTACAATAGGTCCATTTTAACGTGGACTGTGGGGCCTATAAATTACGATTATACCTTTCTTTGCAAAAGTCAATAAGACCTGGCATATTATCTTATGAACTTTAGGAGCTGAGATGACTGATAGACCATGATGCAAATGTAGAAATTGTGACAAGGTCATCGTTATTCATAGGCTGGATATCCTTTCTAGTTGGTCTTCTAGTGTGTGAATTTTTAATGTCTTATTTCAGTTTCTAATGGCCAGTTTTATTTATAAAAAATTTAGAGTACAACTCTTTATTTACAATAGTGACAGTATATAAGATCTTCTGCATTATGAACAGTATCATAAGAAATTCTCCTTGTGTGATTTTATCCCTGGTGAACAATTGGAAGTGTTGAACTAGTGATATTTTGCTAGTTCCACATTTGTGGGAAGGTTCCAGTTTTACTATCCTTCAATTTCTGACTCATTTGCATGTGTATCAACCTTCTATTTGAATGCTTTCTCAAAATGTAAGAGCAAGACAATAGACTTGTTAACATTGTCAATGTATTGAATTGTTGCCTTTTCTATGTTAGATATGAATTTTTTTGTTTGTTTTACAGATCAGAAACTTACAAGCCAGGTTCATGAAATTGTTGGGCGCATTAATGGCAGATTTGGAACATTATCTGCAGTTCCTATACATCATCTGGTTTGTTTCCTCTTGATTTGAACTTGATCGATTGTGTTTCTGGTTGTATCTTGATGATATAACTTTTAGTTGCCATTTGGTTGTAAGGAATCAAACAATTACTAGAGGAATACTAAAGTTGGAATAAGTATGGGAGGGACTGGATGCTTAATTGATGTTTGGTGTTAACAGTTTGGAAGGTTATAAAACAGTACATTTGTTGTACAAGAAAATTAGTATTGTTGAAAGTTGAAGATAATTTGTATCACATGATTTTGTGTACATAGGAACAAGGGTTTATATACAAAATTCCTAGGACTATTTATGAAGTAATCTAGCTATTAACTCTTTGAAATCTCTCAATTATACGAGAGATCATAGGTGTAATTATAACAATATCAATGCTAATAATCTGTGGTCAACACTCCCCTTCAAGTTGGTGCATAGATATCACACATGCCCAACTTGCAAACGAGGTTATGAAACTGTTTGTTGTAGAGTCCTTTGGTGAAGATATCTGCCAGTTGTTCATTTGACCCCACGTGGAATAATTGCAGAGAGCCATTCACAAGTTTCTCCTTCACGAAGTGTTGGTCAATTTCTATGTGTTTTGCTTAGGAGAGAGATGAAATTCCTTCATCCGTCAATTGAATTCATTCATTGGCTTCTTTACCCACAATAGTTCGCACACACCTTGAGCCATAGCTCTATATTCGGCTTCCGCACTGTATCTAGCAACTACATTATGTTTCTTGCTTCTCCAGGTGACTAGATTTCCTCCTATGAGTGTGTAATAACTAGTGGTTAACCTCCTATCATCTGGAGATCCACCCCAATCAGCATCGGTAAATGCTTCTATCTTAAGATGACCATTGTTAATGAACATAAGGCCCTTTCCTAGAGCAGACTTTAGATAGCACAAAATGTGGAATACAACTTGTAAGTGTGGTTCTCGTGGATCATGCATGTACTGACTTACCAGACTAACTGCAAATGCTATGTCTGGCCTAGTGTGAGAAAGATAGATGAGTCTCCCCACTAACCTTTGATATCTTCTCATGACCACTGATATACTTGTTCCTGCTTGTAGTTTGTGATTGCTCTCGATAGGAGATTCAATTGGTTTACAACCCATTATACCGGTTTCTTCTAATAAATCTAGGACATATTTTCTCTGGGAGATAAGGATTCCTCTTCTTAATCTAGCGACTTTATCTCTCAAGAAATATTGCAATTTTCCTAGGTCCTTAATTTCAAGTTCTTGAGCAGGTAGTTTCTTCAACCTAGCCATCTCTTCTGTATCACTTCCAGTTGCAATAATGTCATCAACATAGATAATAAGAAGCGTGATCTTACCTTAGGAGTGCTTGATAAATAGAGTATGATCCGCATTACTCTGTTGATAACCAAAGGAGATCATAGCCCGATTGAACTTTTTAAACCATGCTCGTGGTGATTATTTTAGCCCGTACAGGGCTTTTTTTAACCTACAAACCTTCCCTTGTGTCTTCTCACCTTCAAACCCTGGAGGAATCTCCATATACGCCTCCTCCTCTAGATCTCCATAAAGAAATGCATTTTTAACATCGAACTGTTATAAGTCCCAATCCAAGTTAGTTGCACACGAGATTAAAACTTTGATTGTATTCATCTTAGCAACATGAGCAAAGGTTTCTTGATAGTCTACTCCATATGTTTGAGTAAAGCCTTTAGCCACCAATTTCGCCTTGTATCTCTCAATGGATCCATCTGGCTTATGCTTCACTGTGAATACCCATTTGCAACCAACCGTTCGTGTTCCTTCTGGAGCAATGACAAGTTCCCAAGTCTCATTTTTTTGCCAAGGCCTTCATTTCTTCAATCATAGCTTCTTTCCATTGGACAATTTTCATTGCTTCTCTCCAATCCTGTGGAATAGACA
>JAOTAZ010000009.1:10586937-10597050 GCA_025629785.1 Erythroxylum oxycarpum | reverse complement strand
TATATGCATGCAATCATGTATGTACACATTCAGTAAACACTTAACACTCCCATACACAGTCAATCAATTGACAGTAGTTCGTTTAAACACAATGAAATAAAGCAAACAATGCAAACAATGAGATGAAACCATCTCGGTCTACTCACAGTATTCTCCAGATTAGCTTTCGCTTCGTCTGGATGCGCCTGTCTGAAATTTCCGTGTTCTCCTCAATCTTCATCCCCTGTCGTCTTAATAGCTTCTCCCTGGAAGCTTTTATACTCACTCTCTATGTATGCAATTACGTGTTTCAATTCCCTTTGTATTCTAATCTCAACCGTTCATTTTTCCTTTCTCGAATCTTCTCTTTACGTGTCATGTAATCCACTTATTCACGTGTCCACCCTTATTAAATGCAAAATAGTACTTCCTATGAATGCGGGACCCATTTGTCTTTTCAGTTACGTATCTTGCTAAAATACCATTGAAATAACACCAAAATACTGATCAGACAAATATCCCATTTAGACTCCTCTAATCGAATCGATCGGAGGTCAGTCAGTTAAAGATGGGAGCTCGGACAATAATTCAGAATTCAATCAGCAAATAAAAGGTTGGTCTCAGTCAAACAAATGAGCTCGGTCAGATCAGTCAAACAAGAAGAGCTCGATAAACAATAAGGAGCTCGGTCAGAGAGCTCGCCCATAACAAAGCAAAGAGCTCGGCCAGAGCAAAGCAAAGAGCTCGATCAGAGAGCTCAGCCAGAACAAAGCAAAGAGCTCGTCCATAACAAAGGAAAGAGCTTGGTCATAGAGCTCTGCCATAACAAAACAAAGAGCTCGGCCAGAGCAAAGCAAAGAGCTCAGTCAGAGAGCTCGGCCATAACAAAGCAAATGGATCGGTGCCTATGAGAGTTCAAAACTGATCGGCCTCTAATCAAAACTCGGATAAGAATAGAGTTCGGTAATCAAATAACAGATCGGTCGGCAATCGACCTGCAATTTGGGACTCGATAATCAAATAAGAAGTCGGTCGGCTTCACAAGGCTCGAACCACAATTGAAGGCTTAGCAAACAAGTAAAAATTGAGAGGTCAATATGATCGGTACCAAAACCAGTTAGAAATTAGTCGTGCCCCATCGCTTCGCCCTTGCACGGACGATCAGTCAGTGTTCACTCGCTCGGTCGGTCGGTCATTCACCCAATCCGACCATCAACCTTCTAACACTCATAACCGTGACTCAGAACTCCCAAAGCTAGTACGATGCATGCCAAACTAATGCATATCCTGTGTCTCTCATTGAGGTCACAAGTACCAGATCGGGTCCTAGCCCTTCCTTTTGGGACGGGATGTTACACATTAGGTGTTTGATAAAATGCCTAAGTGAACTTGATTTAGGATTTAAGGCTTTATAACGTATGCATTGGAAAACACTTTTACGTTTACTTAAAGTGAATTTGAATTGTTGCTTAGATTGACAAATAAAACCTAATATGCTTGGATAAAGATGGGCTTAATTATGTTTGAGCCATAATAAGTTTTCATTTATCGATTGGACCGATAAATAAAGGCATAGTGCCTTACTTGATTTTTATACTTAATAATTGTATATGATTTGTTTTGTGATTAGTGAGGAAATGATTGGCCAATCGTGTGCTGGGCATAACTGATTATGATTAAGCGACCCCCGTACCCTTGACACTGGTACATTAAAGTCGAGTCGTCGTGTTGACACCTTTCTACGGGATTCGCAGGTGATTCCACACTTGGGGTTTGGACACCGACGAGGTCATCACCTAGGGTCATGACGCTTTTGTTGAATGTAGTCCGGACTCACCACGGATGAAATTCGAGCCAACATCGAGTATTGATGGGTGTGCACATTAGTTTGGCCGACTAATGGTGTCACACATGATTGTTTTAGCTTATCTTGATATTGGTTTCCTATTAAGATTTGATTAATACATATGATATTTTTATGCTTTTTTGTACTGGAGCTGGGACCTATGTACACCGGATGAGTGAGTTAATAGGCTAGGCTTATATGTTTCCTGACCAGTATACATTGAGTCATAGGCTAGGCCTATGTGTTTTCTATGCATGATATATTCACTTCATACGTTATCTACACTGTCTTGGTATGAACCAATTCTATCTGTGATATATGTTTTTCCTGCTCACTGAGTACCTAGTGTACTCACCCCCTCTACTTTCTAACTATGCAGGTTAATTTAGTGAGTTTGAAGCCCTAAGTAGATCGTGTGGTCTTTTGACATTTTCGGGGTATTACTACACGTGGGTAGTTTCTTATTTTGTACTTTTGTTGTCTAGTGACTCATGAACCGTGTTTATGTAGATACGCTTTATGATTCTATAAGCTAACTTTTGATTGCCTTGTGTTTTGTAAAAGATTTTATGTATGAACTTTGATACTGTTGTTGAGAGTGCCTGGAGTTGATATTGCCTTAAGTGGACTAGAGAGTCCTGGAGTTGTGGTTGGATGTGAATATAGAAGTGTGTTTCAAATCGTTTATAGGTTTTGAGATTTTAAAAATATAATTGTTGTGCTGCCTAAATTTTTCAAAAAAAAAAGAAATGAATTGATATTTAGTTAGTCTTGCATAGTCGGATTAGGGATGTCGTTAGTGTCCTTAGCCCGGTTATGCGGTGGTTGTCATAGGCCCAATGTGGTACCGGGTCGTGACAATTAAATTGGTGTCAGAGCCAAGGTTTTGCATTTTTAAAAGTGTTATTTTCGTTTTCAAAAAGTTCATGAGCCTTAGGAGTCGAGTCTAGGTGTCAAAAGTCTTTGGTCGAGAACTTGAATCTCGAATCGTTAAGTTGTTGTCCTTAACGGTCGGATGATTTCGACCTCAATCAGAGTACTTGTTGACATTCCTTGGGATGTTTGGGATATCAGACAAGCTAGGCTTAGTTCAATCAATTTTATTAAAAAATATCTTTCTCTTTGATTCATAGAGATAGCATTCCCCCATCTATTTGATTAGTCAAGTAAGAATTTTGAGTATGAAAGTTTTTAAAGGGGGAAGAGTTATAATATCCTGCCTCCTAAAATTATTAACGGATTAAAATGTTAGATTGAGTTAGATGAGTTATTTTAGAAAACATTGCAAGATAGGGATACGCTCATTTGACATGTTTTGGGGTAGGAAACGTTTTTACTGATCATGATATAATTGTGTATTGATTTTGTCTTGAATTTTGTTTTGATGGATTTTAATTAGTGAATTGGGAATAAGTGACAAATGGCTTAGTTAAATGGATGACAAATGGCTTGAGTATAATTGTGACAAGTGACCCTTTTAAGTTTATGACAAATGGCACTTTAGAATTGTGACATTTGTAGCTTTGCAAATAGTGAAATGTGTAGCCTTACAATTGGTGACATGTGTAGTCTTACAATTGGTAACATGTGGAGCCTTAAAATAAGTGGCATGTGGAGCCCAAAGTAAAGTTACATATGGACCAATGAAATGGTGACATATGGATTAGTTCGACCTTCTTGAATTTTCTAGAGAAAATGGATGAAAAGGCAATAGAAGTAAGAGTGAAGATCTGTCATAAGGTTAGAAGGGAGAGAAAAATGAAAATGAGAAGAGAAGGAAAAAAAGAGAGAGAAGAATATCCAGTTAGCCTTGCATAGTCGGGTTAAGGATACTGTGAGTGTTCTTAACCCGAGTATACGGCGGTTGTCACGAGCTCGATGTGATGCCAGGTCGTGACAAGTGATATATATAAGATTCATAGCCCTAAAGTAATTAGAGAGAATATTTAGTTATTCTCGATTAGTATTGATTCGAGAAATTCTTGGTCAAGGTGGAATAATATTTTGTAATAGTTTGCAAATGTCATTAATATGATCAATTACTAATGATGGAGATATAATATGATTAAACTCAAATAGAGTAGATATTAATTTCATACTATATGTCTAATCGGAACATTGTATAATGAAAAGATTTAATTATATGAAAAAAAATTATGCATGAAAAGGTTACTTAAAACTACTTTAATATTCTTAAATATTTAGATGGCTATGATGTGTTGCTAGACATCAATATTGATTTATAGATATAAATTCTTTAATTAGATAATTTAAGATAAATTAAAGGAGTTTAATTATCTAATCCTAAATATGATTTATGGTTATAGTTTATCCATTACAAACGTATTTGAGGACCTAATCAGTCACACACAAAGAACAAGTTGAAGAGAGAAAAGGTCTTTTTATTTAAGTTAGACTTAACTGTAAAGTTTAAGAAAGTTTATAAATATGAGATGTTTAATAAATAAGGATCAATATGAGATATTGTATCTTGTTTGAGCATAATAGATATTTAATTAGAATTCCAATTAAATTTTAATTTTAATTAATTACTAAAGCATCTAAGAATTATTATAAATAGGTTTAGGGTCAGGGAGCTAACACTTATTGTCTAATCCTCTCTAAAATAGTTGTAGAGTTCTCTCAATATATTTTATGGATACCACTAGAGATCGGATATTTATATGGCTATGGTGATTGAGATTGGCCAATTTAAAAATAGCTTGAAGAAAACGACAAGAAAATGATCAAGCTTTTGAATAAAATACAAACTAAGATTTATACTTTATTATATTTTATGTTTTAACCATATTATAAAATTTATGTGATCTTGGCTTCGAAAAATAAAACGACAATTTTTTTGCATTTATTTTGCTACAAAGGTGATCGAATCCTACCCGATTTCTCAACAATAGTATTACAGTCACCTTTAATTGTTTGTCTTGATTAAATCGCCTACTTATTATTGATCTGATAAAACTAAGAATTAAATTTTATTTTAATGTATTAGGTTTGTTTAAATTTTCTGAAAATTAAAATTGATCACCCTTGTTTTGAAATTTCTAAAAATTAAAATTTTAGCCTCCCATACATGTTGTAACTTATGAAAATTAGTTTATCTTTGTAAGAAAAACCATAACATGCTACCTCTTTTTGTCTTGAAAACTTGTCGTTTAGAAAACAAGATGCCTCCTACATATTTTACGGATTTAGAAATTGAAAGACCATTGCATGTTTTGCCTATTGTTATGAATGAAATATGAAAATCATTAATGCATGTCATATTAGATATTTTCCCATTTGGTGGACAACAATTAATTTTATTTTTTGATTTTTCAATAACTTATTGGTTAAGTTACGTAAATTTTATCTAAATAAAGATAATAAAGTGACTTCATAAATTAATGGGCCGAAGTTCAGGAGAAAAATAGATCTATGATTAGTGTAGACTGAACCTATATTGAGCCTGTGATGGGGAGTCCCCATATGGATACTATATATAAAAGGTTAAGGTCTCCCATACCTCTTGTAGTAAACCATGAATGTACAGATACTCTGGCCCATTTAGAGGTTTACGTATACAGAAAGCTACATAAAAGCTTTAATGTGTTACGGTGAGCAACTCTTATGAAGGTCTCAGTGGATTCACGCTTGTTACGGTTTCAGAAAGCTCTTTGGAAAGTTATAGATCCGAAATCAGGCATTTCCACATTTCTTTATTATTTCCCTTTCACGTTTGATTTGGGATGTAATAGCCCGTTTTCCATATTAAGGGTTAGAACCCTATACTATTAATATCATTGAGAATTAAGGAAATGCATTTCACTCAATGCATATCATTAGCTTACACACATGAATGATGATTTCGTACACAATGCAAAGATAGTATATGCATTCAATTGACATATTCCGGGGTATGAAAGGTTTAAAATGATCATGAAGTAAATTGTGTATTGTTTATGTCTTGAATTTTGGTTTGATTGGTTGCAAGTAGTAAATTTGGAATTAATTCCTACCATTAAAAAAGTGATGAATTAATATGTATATTTGGACTAGGAAAATACCAAGTGGTAAGACAAATTGATACATGAAAAATTAGGATGATTAAGCCTATGAAATAATTGACAAATGGTAACATGATTGAGTGACAAGTGGACAAATAATTAGGTGACATTTAGCATAGGTAATTAGTTGACAAATGCAACATGAGTAAATGACAAATGGACTAGTAATTATGTAACATCCTGTCACTATATGAAGGGTTAGAACCCGAAATCTTAGTACACATGTGCTCAAGGAGAGACAAAGGAAAGGTGTTGGTCTTGCTCATGCATCTTATTAGCATATATATCTACATTAGGATAATGAATGATTGAATAGTATTGTGAAATGCCTGAATACATGATCTGATAATGACAGTTGTGACATGAGTATCCATCGAATATGAGCTTAAAGCTCTGGAATGTGGTACAGAGCCAAAGGCTCGATATGTACAATGAGCACGGTATCCAAAATGGATACAGGACAGTTTAGGCACTCAGTCACAACAATGTAATAATTGAAAGTGGGTCACATATGCATTGTATATATACTAAATAGTGTAATTGATTGATTGATTGATGGAATTTGAATGTGGATAAGTATTGGTATGTGGAATAAATGCTACATGATGCAATTTGTTAAATGGAAAGTTCTGAATTATGTGTATGATTGTGTTAATAATAGACATTGTATGAGTTTGTGTATGACTTGTGTGACTAAAGAATGTGTATGCGTATATCCTCTATTTTTGAGTTTGCAATTGCGAATTTGCTTTGGAATAGCATGTTAGAGATTCGAATTGTGTTTGAGATAAATTAGTTGAAGAGTATGTGGTATTGGGTGAAGGATTGAGGTTGAGGTGTCGATAAGCCATCTTAAGCATAGGAATGGTGTTAATGGCAAAATTGTACTGATGAAAGCTGTAGCTTCTATTTCCAGCTTTCTAATGCCATAAAGTATGCAATTTTGCGATATCGGGGCTAGTAGTTATGATCGATTGAAATTTGGAAGTTGTTTAGGACTGACAGTTTGATTAAATTTTCGACCATAATAGAGACTGATTTTGGCTGTAAGTTCTTCATAAAAGTGGTAGATTATGTTTTATCTTTTCAGTGATATGAAGTATGGAAATTTTTGACAAGGGAGTAGAAAGTTATGAGGTTTAGAAGTTCTATCACTATTCAGGTGGGCTGATCGATCAACCATCTTATGGGGACTTTTTGACCCTTTTAAAGGCTGATCTGTTCTGAGATAAAAGAAAATATATGGAAGTTGGAAGATAGGATGTTGGAATGGGAAACCCTGTTGCTGATTGACCGAGCGAGAGCTGGCCGATCGACCGAGCTAGAGCTGACCGATCGACGAGCGAGAGCTGGTCGATCGACGGAGCGAGAGTTGGCCGATCGACCGAGTGAGTGTTGGCCGACCAACCTGTGTAGGCCGATCGACCCCTAAAGGTCGACCTACCTCTATTGGTCGACCGACGTCTGATAACTGAAATGGGATGATCGATTGAATGGGTTGATGGTCGACCGACCTCTGATAGTTGAGATGGGATTATCGATTAAAAGGGCATGAGTCAAATCTTTTCCTAAACAAACTTCAGTATGTTGGAGATATCTTTAGCTATAGAGCTCCAATCGATCTGATTTTTATTTCAAATTAAACTAGACACGTGGACCTACAAGTTATCTGAAGGAGCCGATCGGCAATTTAGCCTCTAAGACTTTCAATTTCTGGATTGAAGTTACGTGTAGTGTTCAGTCTCGGTGTCAGTTATTAAGGCAAAAAGGAAAGGCATTGGTGGAAGTTCACTTAAGATTTTAAGTTATAAGGCTTATATGTAAGGGCATAAGGGTCTTCTCTCATTCATTAAGGGCAAGTTGGTAAATAAGAAGAGTGGGGTTTAGTATAAGAAGGAGCAGCGATACACGAAATTGACAGAAACAAAAGAAGAGAAATAGAAGAAGAGAGAAGAGTCGAGAGCCTTCGGATGGGAGGAGAAAAAAGAAAGAAAGAGAGAACTAGGGTTCGATTTTTATGGGTCTTCAAGCAAGCTTTTTAGGTTGATCCAAGGAGGGAAAAAAGTTGGAAAAGGATGATAGCTCTATGAAGAACCAAGAAAATTCCAAAAATGGTGAAGATGGAGGTAAGATTGAAAATTTGAGTTGTTAATTTGTGAAAGGTTTTGGTACATATGGCTTAAAATTGGTATGGATTTGAGATTTTTATAGTCAATTTTGGTGTTGATGCTCTATGTGATGTTCACTTTTGGGATGGTTCTTAATTAGGGTTTATGTTATGGATTAGGAAATTTTAACTTGGATGAAGGAATGAAGTAATGGAGAAATTGATGCTTCGGACAAGTTACAAGCATGGATATGAGGTAAGTGACCTAGATAGTGCTATCAATTATTATATGTTTACTGTGGAGATAATGGTGGGATTGTGATTGGGTATGATTGTGGATTCCGGACTGAAGGTCCGATGTATTGGGAGTTATGACATCGAAGTGCTTTTATTTGTGAATTTGTGAAATATCGGCTTGAGTTATGATAATGTGTGACATATGTGGTGATTGGGACATACATACTGCTTCATTGTGATATGTGCATTCCATGCACGAACTTGGGCCTCGAGCCCATAGTGATTTCAGAGCCTTAGGCTCAACAATTAATGCGCCCATATTGGGACAACTTAGGCGCTCGGTGACAACACCGTAATAAATGAAAAAAAATGTCACATACGCATTCCATGTGCATTTGGTTGAATAATTTTGATTGGATGAAAGGCAAAAATGCCTTATACTTCTATGATTGCTAAATATCGGACCACGGTCCGATGACATATGTGATTATTCAATGTGTATTTGGATATGAATGAAACTGTGAAATGCTCCACCTTAAGGTGGAATGCCGGACTAAAGTCCGATAATATGAGGAGTGATTGAAAGGGATAGCTAATTGTGAGTGATGGAATTCCATTGCATTCATGCATAAAACATAATGGCAGTTGTGACCAGAGTGGCCGCCAATTAGAGCTACAAGCTCAACGATCAATGAGCTTTACATGGGACAATTATCAATGAGCCCTACATGGGACAGTTATCAATGAGCCCTACATGGGACAGTTATTAGAGCTACAAGCTCAACCATTACTGAGCCCTACATGGGACAGTTATTAGAGCTACAAGCTCAACGATTAATGAGCCCTACATAGGACAGTTATCAATGAGCCCTACATGGGACAATTATTAGAGCTACAAGCTCAACGATTAATGAGCCCTACATGGGACAGTTATCAATGAGCCTTATATGGGACAGTTCAGGTACTCGGTCACAACAAAGTAACAACTGGAAAGTAAGTCTAATATGCACTGCATATGCATGACATAAATGGTTAAATGACATTGGTTGGGAAATAACTGATCAAGTATATGAATGATATGAATATGTGAAATAATGTGATATAGGAAGTAAAATGAGATTGGTTCGATGTTTTGAATGTGGAATAATATGAATCTGTGAATTATGTGTTACGTAATGAGTGAGCCATCAATGATGGTCACTCACTGAGTTCGCAAAACTCACCCAAAATTTGCAATTATTTTTCAAGATTAGAAGAATACCCCGTTAGGCCAACGGAAGTATTTTTGCAGGATTCAAGTGAAGAATAGAGGTCGAGATCAGTTCGCGTCTGCATTGCATGTTATGTTTTAATTTGTAATGAATTGTATATTTGTATTTAGAAAATGGGCCCAAGTGGCTATTGGAAATTGTTTATGTATAATGAAATTGTATATGATTAAATAAGGACCCAAATTGGGTATTAAATTCTGCATTTATTGTTATGTGAAAAAAAGTGTATCGATTACTGAATGAGTGATTTAGCACGCCACCCTCACGGGGCACGAACTCGGATATCACCGTCGATGTCGGGTTTCGGGTCGCGCGGGAGTGGGGTGTTACAGGCACAATTAACGAAAATAAAAGGGGGTTTTGGTCACGGCAATTATATAAAATCAAAGGGAAATTCACAAATCAAAAGCAATAATTAAATATGAAAATTTAATAAGAAAAAATACCTTGGTTTCGGGTCACCGATGTTACCATGCTATTATGGATCCTCAACATAAAATTGCAATCATTAATAAACATTCATTGGTGGAAGTTTCTCTTAAGTGTAATGACTAGAAACATGTATCCTAGCATTCTTATTAAACAATAACCTAGATACGATCATAGGTA
>JAOTAZ010000009.1:10572298-10586837 GCA_025629785.1 Erythroxylum oxycarpum | reverse complement strand
TTCGCCCCTTTAGAGCGGGAATTGGAATTTCCATCCTTCATGAAAGTTGTAGGGGATCTTATTATCTTTAAAATGAGGTATGATAGGTCCTAATCGGAGTTAGGAATAAAAAGTTATGAGGGTCGGAAGTTGGCAATTTACTATTCATATGGTCAAACACTATTCATTTGGTCATTTTGCATTTTCTCTTATAACTTTCTAAATTGACCTCCGATTCGCACGAAATTTGAACCATGGCTTTTCTCAACAAATCTTCTACCTTCTTTCATAAAATGTTCAATTTTCAGATTACTTGAATTTTTTCGGAATTAGCCCTCACATTTGTCTTGTTGCTTTGACCTATTTGAACTATGCTTCGAGATGTTCACTTTGCTTCAACCTCATGCCTTTCGAACCGATGTGCTTTTGTTTCCGCTTTTGTTTTGTTTCCTTCCGCATTATGTCTTTCAGTTCAATTTGTTTTTGCGTCCGTTTTTGTTTTGTTTCCATGCTTTATTATCCGATTCTATTCGGTTCGCTTTCGATTCCGAGCCTTCAATTTTCAATTGTTTCTGTTCAGTTCGAAACGTTTGTTTCGATTTGATTCCGTTTTGATTATGTTTCCGAATTTGAAAAGAATTCGTGCTTTTGTTTCTGTCCCTTTGTTTCGTTCACCGGTTAAAACCCGCACCATGTATAAGTGTGAGGGTATACTTTTAATTTGACTGAGTTTGAATAAGGAGCATAAGAACAAATTAGTATGGAAATGGATTTTACGATGAATAAGATGAAAAGAAAAAAAAATTTATATCGGGATTTTCGGAGTAGTCTAAGGTTTCCAACGCGGATTCAGGTTCCAGTTTGGTTTTTTGTAAGAGGTTGGATATCCGATACGGGTTCCAACAAAATTGGGGTCTGATGTCTTTAGAAAATTTGTATCCCTATGTCTCTAGTTTTATTAGAAACAAGAATCAGATCGATTGGAGCTCTATAGCTCAAGATATCTCCAAAATACTGAAGTCTGTTCAGAAAAATATCTAACTCATAACCTTTTAATCGATCATCCCATTTTGATTCGATCGGTTATTTTCAATTCAATATCAAAACCTATAAATTTAGTATGGAGAGAACGAGGGATTTCTTAGGAATCCAACGCTTCAAAAATCAGATCGATCGGAGGTCAGACGAAAAAGTTATGGCTAAAAGAGTGGAGAGAGGTCGGATTAGGCAAAAATTCGAAAATCGGCCGAACGGATAAGTTGAGCGATCGGCAAGCGGATGAGCCAACCGATCGATGAGCAGAAGAGCTGAGCGATCGGCGAGCGGAAGAGCTGACCGATCGACGAGTGGAAGAGCTGAGTGATCGGCGAGCGGAAGAGCTGACCGATCGACGAGCAGAAGAGCTGAGCGATCGGTGAACGAAAGAGCTGACTGATCAACAAGCCAAAGAGCTTAGCGATCAGTGAGCAGAAGAGCTAACCGATCGATAAGCGGAAGAGTTGAGCGATTGGCGAGTGGAAGAGCTGATCGATCGGCGAGCTGAAGAGCTGACCGATCGACGAGCGGAAGAGCTGACCGATTGACGAGCGGAAGAGCTAACCGATCGACGAGCGGAAGAGCTAACCGATCGATGAGTAGAAGAGCCGAGCGATCGGCGAGCGGAAGAGCTGACCGATCGACAAGCAGAAGAGCTGATCGACCCCCAACTTCTAAAATCCATAACTTTTGACCCAGAACACCAAATTTTACAAACTTGGTACCAATGGAAAGATAAAGAATGCTCTACAACTTTTATGAAGGACTTAAAAACCAGATCGGCCTCTAAAGAGGTCAAAAAGTCCACACAAAGATGGCTAATCGATCAGCCCAACTGAACAGCATTAGAACTTCTAATCATCATAACTTTCTACTCCCTTGTCCAAAAATGTCATACTTCATATCAATGGAAAGATAACAACAAGCTATACAATTTTCATGAAGAACTTACAAACCAAATCAGCCTTAAAAAGGGTCGAAACTTCATTTCAAGCTGGCTGTCCAAAAATGTCATCCTAAACAGTGACACAACTTCCAAAAATCATAACTTTCTATTCCATTTTCCAAAAATTTCATGCTTTATATCAATGGGCAGATAACAACAAGCTCTACAATTCTCATGAAGAACTTATAGCCAAAATCAGTCTCTATAATGGTCAAAAATTCCATCAAACTTTATGTCCTAATCAACTCTTCCTAAACAACTTCCAAATTTCAATCGATCATAACTCCTAGCCCCGATATCGAAAATGTGCATACTTTATGGCGTTAGAAAGCTGGAAACACAAGCTACAACATTTATTAAGACCACTCCGGCTAATTCCATCTAAATCAGTACAGATTTGCCATTAAACTTTCTGAACACCATTCCTATACTTAGGATGGCTCACCAACACCTCAACTTCAATTACCAACACATCAACTTCACTCCTTCACCCAATACCACATACTCTTCAACTAATTCATCGCAAACTCAATTCAAATCTCCAACATGCCAAACCAACACAATTAATCAATTGCAAACTCAACAATAGAGGATATGCGCATACGCATTCCTTAATCACACAAGTCATACATAATCTCATACAATGTCTATTATTAACACAATCATACACAAAACACCCATTTCATGTATTATCCTCAAAATATCATTGCAATTGCTCCAATTAACATTACCCAAGTAAAACATTAAACACAACTAATTCCTCATTCCATTTCATTTAATAAATCAAATTTTCAAGAAAAAGTTCGGGGTCCAACAAAGTTGCTGTTGGAAAAATCCACCATCTTCTTCTCCTTTCTCTACCGAAAGTTGCTGCCAACATAAATCTTTGTAATTTGGTTTCAACCTTGCTAAATGACCACATCAATTTCATATTTTTTTAACCTTCACAAGATAGCCAAAGAACCAGATTTTTGTTGTTCTTTATCCTAGTCGAAAATTAACTTGTTTTCACCTTTACTTTGTGATAATGTTGCAAGCTTAAAGGGTTAAATTAGGTTTTAAGGTATAATTTGAGCTTAACAAGTAAGTAGACATCTGATCTTTAAGGCATGTGATTATGATGATTGAATTAGGAAAGATTATATAAGATGTTGACGATGAAGTGAGCTGGAATAAGTTAGGTGAACATGGATTCTTTTATATGGAAACTTTGATATCTTGCTGTGTTTTCTGATTGTAACATGAGGGGTTTGTTAAGAGAAGTATCCTAGATGAAAATGGGATGTTGCTGGTTCATTTGTATGTGTCTTTGGTGTTACTTTTTCATAATATGACCGAAGTGAGTTAATTGGAGTGGTTCCACTAAACAAGCATCTGTATTTTAGCCATATCTTGATCTATAGATATCCAAATGGGATGATTTTAATTTTAGATTAAACTAGATACATATTTCTACAATTTTCTTAAAGGCGTTTAATTTAAGTTCTGTCTCTAAGGGTTTTGATGGCTTGAAGTTGAGTACTAGTTGTTGTCCCTATTTGAGAACAATCTATAGTATTTTAGGTATAAATCTAGGAATGCATTAACTTTATGTCCTTAGAAATTTAATACATATAGGAACATTTTTTTAGAAGAATATATCGCCTAAATACCTCATTTTATATGTCATAATGGCCATACAAAATTGACCCGAAAACATATCCTGAGAAAAACTAAAAAATGGAGAATGAATGAGTACTTTTCTGGTCTGTTTTTTCAAATACGAAAATGGAAGTTTATGGAATGTTTTATTGATGATATAAGTTGGGGATTGAAGTATAATTGATGAGGAATTCATGCTAAAGATAGGTTTCATTAAGATGTTTTCAAATTTGGAAAATTTGAGCGGTAAGTGTGTTTGTAAAACAATGAATATTATTGACATAAGTGAACAGTATTTTGTAAGCCTTAGTGTAATCAATATGGAAGTTAAATTAACCTTAAGGGATAAGAAATCTACAAAATTTCAGGTGTTAGTGATGTCTTTAAGCTTGTTAAATTCGTGAGGTATTGAAGGTAGAAAAGTTATAAACATTAGTGATGTTGTTGACAAATTCTAGAATTTTAGTTTCAACCTTGTGTATATGTTGAACTAGCTGATAAATTTCACTCTAAATTGGTATATTTGGCTTGATTAAGGATAGGAATGACCCTAGATTGTTTCTTGATTAATTGGTTAAGATCTTGATAAGTTTATGTAGTTAATTGATGTCATTATCTAAAGAATGGACTATTGATGTGTTAAGTTCAAATCTGGAAATTCTGATTTGTTAAAGGAATAAATGAGTTCTTTTAATGCAAACATGATCTTAAAGGACATGAGAAATGTGTGTAAGATATGGATGAATGAGAATTGAATAACATAGGGTAATTATGAATCAGAATTGGGTAATTATGAATGAGAATTGGGTAAATTTATGAGTATATGTTGCTGGAAAAAAAGTTTGGTGAATGTATAGATTTAGCTTACTAAAATTCCATATTTAAAATAACAATTATGTGTGTATATAAGAGGCTTTTGATCATGGAAATGTTCAAGGATAATTGTAAAGTATGGTTGATGAATTTGGAGTAAATCAAGTTAACTTAAGGGTACAAACCTGATTGCAAAATGGTAGTATACAAAGTATGATGTTTGAATGGTCAAAATTTATGAATAGTTACATACTCTGAAAGGTCAATTGAGCATGCATTGAACATAACACAAATACATGTGTATGATTGAGTACTTATTTGATTAAAAAAGTTAGTAATGTGTACATATGTGTGTATTACATGATTTAAAAGCACAGATTGACCAATAACTTCCATATATTGCCGACTCGTCAGGCAATAGCTATCTGGAGCATACTGTGAGTTGACCTAGATGATCCTCACTATAACTGAATTGTTTTTGTCTAAATTTTAGTTACTAAATTGGTACTTATATAATTATGATATTCCAGACATTGTTGGTCCAAGGAGTTTGATATTCGGCAATCTATTAGAAGTACTTACTGATTGTATGTAAATGGAGAAATGTGTACTCAACTATATATTGAATGCCGGACTTAGATCCGATGATTGTGATAATTGATTGTATATATTAAAAGAAAGTGATTGATAGCATATTATATGGAATATTGTACTCCATCACATGAATATGCATGATGAAATAAAGGAGTTGTGACCCGAGTGGCCAACGTGAAAAGAGCTTAAAGCTCAAAATGTGCATAAAGAGCCATAGACTAAACTACTAATGAACCCAATATCCACAATAAGTACAGGAACATATATGAAATAAGAATGGTATCCGCAACGGATACGGGACAATTAAATAGGTGCTCGGTCATAACAAAATAAAAATAGAAGTGAGTTTTATGTGCATTTGCATTTACATCTTTACATGTGTTTATAAGATTAATTGCAAGTAAATGTTGAATTGTGTTGTTATAATGATGTGTAATGCTTATGTACATGTTGATAATATAAAGAATTGAGATAAATGATTGGATTGTTCTAAAATGACTATATGAAGATTTTGTATTCATAATATGCTTGTTGAAATATAATGAGTAAGGTGATATATATGGGATTTGATTTTGGACGAGGTGTTATTCTGAATGAATTGTGTTTTATACATAAGGTGTTTATGTTTTGTTTGAGTGAGCACATCGATGATGGCTTACTCACTGAGTTCGAAAAACTCATCAAAATGACAAATGTTGATTTTCAGGTACTGAGAAGACGTAGCTTCTAAGGCAACCTAGTAGTAGTCTAATATTGTCAATTTTGGAACAAGAAATGGCTCAATGTCGGTCAACTAACACTAAAGAATATAGATAGGATATTTTAGTGTAACATTCCACCTCATGTAAAACATTTTGTAAAATGTAATATACTGCAAGTTAACCTAGATGATCCTCACTATAATTGAATTATTTTTGTCTAAATTTCAGTTACTAAATTGCTACTTATATAATTGTGATATTTTGGACATTGTTGGTCCAAGGAGTTTGATATTCGAAAATGTATTGAAAGCGCTTACTGATTGTATGTGAATGGGGAAATGGGTACTCAACCATATGTTGAATGTCGGACTTAGATCTGATGATTGTGATAATTGACTATGTACATTGAAAGAAAGTGATTAATAGCGTATTATGTGGAATGTTGTGCTCCATCATATGAATATGCATGATCATATAAAGGAGTTGTGACTGGAGTGACCAACATAACCAGAGCTTAACGCTCAGAATGTTCACAAAGAGCCACAGATTCAACGATTAATGAGCCCGGTATCTATAATGGGTATGAGACTGTATCTGAAATGAGCTCGGTATCTACAACAAATAGTGGACAGTTAAATAGACGCTTGGTCACAACAAATAAAAATGGAAGTGAGTCTCATGTGCATTTGCATCTATATCTTTACATGTGTTTATGAGTTTGATTGCAAATAAATATTGAATTGTGTTCTTATAATGATGTGTAATGCTTATGTACATGTTGATGATATGAAGAATTGAGATAACTGATTGGATAGTTCTTAAATGACTATATGAAGATTTTGTATTCATAAGATGCTTGTTGAAATATGATGAGTAAGGTGATATATATGGGATTTGATTTTGGAAGAGGTGTTATACTGAATGAACTGTGTTTTATACATGAGATGTTTATGTTTTGTTTGAGTGAGCACATCGATGATGATTCATTCACTGAGTTTGCAAAATTCATCAAAATCGCAACGATGATTTGCAGGTACTGAGAGGAGACTTAGCTTCTAAGGCAATCTAGTTAAAGTCTAGTACTGTTCAATTTGGGAACAAGAAAAGAATCAAAGGTTTGGTCAGCTGACATTTGAGGAGTTTAGATATAATATTTTTGTTTAGTAACTTATATCATGTAGAACTTGTTGTATCAAATTATGAACTCACAGATGGTGTTATAATATAAATATACGGTTCGTGTGTAATGAAATGACAATGCAAATTATGTTTTGTTAATGAAATGGGATGATTTGAACTTAAAATATTTATGTTCTTTATGATGTCATGATAAGCTGATGTGTTTGCTCTAACATGCCATTCGCATAAGGTATGTTCTTGAATGCCCCTGGATGTTCGGGTATATACTCTATGATAGTGGGGTGTTACATTTTTGGTATCAAAGCATGGTTTGACATCCTTAGGGATATATAAAAGCATTTAGACATAATATATAGTGAGAGACTCATATAGTGATCACAACTATTGTTTGTTATAGGTCATTCGCTATAGGAGATCAAGTAGTAGAGTCAGCTGACCTTGAGTCCATAGGAGCCAATAAAGAGTCCCCAGTACCACAATCTGAACAAATGTCTCCAAGAATTCCTTAAAGGAGAGAGTGGAGATATGTTAAACTAGAAAGTAGGGGCTTGCAGACTTTTACGAAAGTACGGACCCTGTGAAGGTAAAAGTATGGTTGAAAAGAACAGAGCTGGTATTTGATCAGATAGACTGCGAGTCTGATGAAAGGTTCGACTACGCAATCTAGCTACTACAAAGTCTAACATATCAGTGATGGAAGACTGTTTCTAGCAATTCCACCCGAACTTGTGGATTGAACTGGGAAGATTTTCTGAAAGTTTTCAAGGAGAACTATATGCCTAAGATTTAGTTGGATAGGAAGATGAAAGAGTTTCTAGATCTAAAATATGGGAATATTACTGTAGCTGAGTTTGAGCTGAGGTTTAATGAATTAATGGGAGTATGCTGTTGCGTTAATTCCGACTGAGGATGACAAGTGTAGGCGGTTTGAAGAAGGACTGAATATGAGATCAAAACGAGAGTGACCATTACCAATTTAAGTAGCTTTACTAATCTAAAAGCTGCCTCAATCCAAATTGAACAGCTACTAAAAGATGGGCAAAAAGAGTATAGGTTGGAGTTTAGAATGAAGAGGCAGGGTGAGTCCCAAGTTGATTCTGGCAGGAGATTTAGTAAATGCCAGAATAGATTGTTTCGATCACAGACTAGATCAAGAAAGTCAGGATTTAGACCAAGAGGTGGTTTTGTTCAGGCTGATAGTGGCAGAGGTCAAGTATCTGGTGGGAAAACACAACAGATGCCCAGTTGTGAGCACTGTGGAAAGAAACATGATAGGGAATGTTGGAAGCTATCGGGAGCTTGCTTGCATTATGGCTCTTTTGAGCACCTGATTAGAGACTATCCCGCAAGTTTGGGAGCACCGTCTATAGTGAGAGGGGCATCAGTCGCTGAGACTATTGTCTAACAAAGTAAAGCTAATGGTGCAGGACAGAGAGGCAGAGGCAGAACTAGTTCAACAGGTACTAGTGTTAGGATTGAAGTGCAGAGTAACCAGCCGCAATCTCAAGCCAGGATCTTTGTCATCACCAGATAAGAGGCACATAACTCCTTAGATGTTGTTGCAGGTGTGTTAAATGTTTTTCAATTTGAGGCATTTACATTATTAGATCCAGGATCCACACATTCATTCATCTCATAGCATAAATTCCAATTTTCAGTTGTCTCATTTTATTAAAGTTTTCAAACTTATAAACTAGGTTTGGTTTGGGATGTATTAGTGAAAAGCAATGTTTTTATTGCTTTAAAAAGTTTTTAATCTATAGTACACCCTTTTCTTCTTCAGTATTGCATATTGACAATAGTTATAACAATCTTCCCAGCTTCGCTAACGTGGAAAGAGTTTCTAACACTCTCTTTTGTTCTTTTCTCCGTGTTTCTTTGGAGCTGAATCTTGTATGATCCTTCATCATCTAGAATGAATTGTTCTTTATACGTTATATCCCATCTACCATGCTCAAGTCCCATATTATCCGTATTCCTACCCAAACATCGTCAATTCCACCAAGGATATTGATTAAATTATGGTAAAAACACCATTTGAATTTGCTCCAACTCTTGGGGTTTGTCCTCAGGAAAGAATTCGGGGTCATTATTTATGAAGAGTCCACCATATTTAATAGGAAAATTTTTCAGCCATATGCAACTTTTAATGTATTTAAGCTCAAATCAGATCATAATTTTGATATCTACATTCTCTCGTCTTAGGACAATGGATGTATCATGTACTCACTTCAAAAGGATCTTTATGATTAGGAAATAGTTTCTATACTACTAATAGTTAAAGTTGCATATTAATAAACCTCTCTAAATTTTGTGCTTAAGTAGAATTTCTAGTAGATGTTATTGTGTTTAAAAGGATCTCCGTGTCTTTCGATGGTCGAGTGAAAGTGAGCTTTATTTTGCCGCCACTAAATGCAAAGCGTGGAACCAAAATGGGACATTTATGATTATCTACAAAAGATTAGGATTTTTTTGAAAATAAATAATATATTAGATCTAAGCGCTAAATTATACAGAGACTAAAAGTAGTGGACTTGCTTAGATTTACAATAGGAGCGTTAAATATTATCTGTAGAGGTGCCAACTGGTTTGCATTGATGGGGAGAGTTAAGCTTCAACCCTTTTAGCCAGCAGAATTGCAGGGATATAGTTTAGGATCTTGCCAGCTAAGTAATACTTGTCTATAGCAACATTTCAATAAATTTGATAATTCCTCTCTTTCCAGATCATATAAACTGCGGTGATAAAGGTGACTTAAAGAGGAACTATATTTATTTTCCCTGAGTCGGAGTGAGTAATAAACCAACATAACGCAAGTTCCCACTCATAACAATTGGTCACAACGTCGGTCATCTATTGGATCTGACGCCAAATTGCTTTTGAATAAGCACATTGAAAAAACAAATGGTTTCGGTCTTCATCAGCATTCTTGTTAGGAAATTAGACTATTTCCACACAACTAGAATGCCAGTAGAACAACACAAAATTTGATAACGAAGTTCGGCCAAATTGTGCCTACGTCTCTGGGGATATTGAACACCCTTATTAGGGAGAAAAACAACACTTATAAGTGTTTACATTTAACACTCAACTCACTAGTATTTACACACACTCTCAAATCCTTACCCCTAATACACCCCAAAATTACTAAAAAAAAATTTCTAATCTTAGTATTTCTCTTACTCACTAAAGGAGGAGAATGCAGTAGCTCGTCTAGATTTTGTCACTCTTGCAAACCAAGTGAAGTTGCACACAACTCCAGTTTCTCGATTGTCACCACCTTGGTTAGCATGTCTGCAGGGTTCTTGCTTCCAAGGATCTTCTCAAGTGTTAGCACTTCATCTTCTAGCAAGGACCTAATGAAATGATAACGAACACTAATATGCTTGGTTTTGAAGTGGAATGTTGGATTCTTGGCTAGATGCATTGCACTCTGACTGTCACTATATAGCACATTCTTCTCCTACATGAAACCCAACTCTGACAACAAATTCTAAAACCAAATCATCTATTTGCTAGCTTCGGTTATTGCTATATACTCAGCTTCTGTAGTGGATAATGCAACAATCTTCTGAATATGAGATATCCAACTCACAGTTGTTGTACCTATAGTAAAGATGTAACCGGTGGTGCCCCTTTTTCTGTCAACTTCACTTGTATAATCTGAGTCAACATAACCTTGTACTTTTATTTCACCTTTGCCAGAATACAGACATTTCTTGGTAGTGCCTCGAAGATATCTTAAAATCCACTTTACTGCTTCCCAGTGGACTTTTCCTATATTTGCCATAAATCTGCTAACTGCTCCCACTGCATGGCCTATGTCTGGCCTTGTACATACCATGGCATACATCAAGCTCCCAATAGCTAAGGCATAAGGAATATTTTCCATCAAATCTCGCTCTTCATCTGTCTGAGGTGACTGATTTTGGGATAGGCGAAAATGACTAGCAAGGGGTGTGCTGACTGGTTTAGCATTAGCCATGTTAAACCATTGCAAAACTTGATTAATGTATTCTGCTTGAAACAATTGTAATTCCCCTCTCTGCCTATTTCTAGTGATCTGCATCCCAAGAATCTTCTTAGCTGGACCCAGATCTTTCGTGTCAAATTCTTTTCACAATTGTTGCTTCAAGTTTCTAATATCATCTATATTGGAACCCACTCCTAACATATCATCGACATAAAGTAGTAAAATGACGTAACTAAACTGATTTCTCTTTATATAACAACAATGGTCGACATTGCACTTCTGGAATCCTTCCCTATGCATAAAGTTATCAAACTTTTTGTACCACTGCCTTGGGGCTTGTTTCAGACTGTACAAGCTTTTCTTCAATTTACACACTAGATGCTCTTTTTCTTTCTCCAGGAAACCCTCTGACTGATGCATAAATATCTCCTTATCTAAGTCTCTATGAAGAAATGTTGTCTTCACATCAAGCTGCTCAAGATGGAGACCTTGACTTGCAACAATACTTAACACTATTCTAATGGTATTTAGCTTCACCACAGGAGAGAAAATGTTGGTATAGTCTATTCCTTCCTTCTGTTGGAACCCTTTGACTACTAACCGAGTTTTGTATCTTTTGGAACCATCAAATTCCTCTTTGACCCGATATACCCATTTGTTGAGAGCCTTCTTTCCTTTGGGTAACTTTGTTAGTTCCCAAGTTTGATTGGATATTAAAGATCTCATCTCATCTTTCATTTCGAGCTCCCACTTGCTGGCATCTTCTGTTTGACATGCCTCTTTATAAGACTCAAGCTCACCTCCATCAGTTAACAATAGATAATCTGAGTATCTCATATTTGACACATGAGGTAGAAGACCGTCTCAACTCAGGAACAGGAGAGCTGGTCTGTGGTGATTCTAGCTGAGCTTCTTCTTCAACAGTTTGCCAACAGAGATTAGATTATTTCCACACAACTAGAATGCCAGCAGAACAACATAAAATTTGATAATGGAGTTCGGCCAAATTGTGCCTACGTCTCTGAGGCTACTACACACCCTTTTTATTAGGGAGAAAAACAACACTTATAAGTGTTTACACTCAACACTCAACTCATTAGTGTTTACACACACTCTCAAACCCTTTCCCCAATACACCCTAAAATTACTCACAAAATTTTCTACTCTTAGTATTTCTCTTACTCTCCAAAGGAGGAGAAAACTAAAAGTTAATATTTTGTTTTCTTTTTTTGGATTATTTAAATGGAAGGGGCAGGGGGTTTATTTATAGTTTGACGAGCCATCCCCTCCCTCACTTATTTCCAATATAGGAAAAAGTCCCTTACAAAACCAACAATCTCCCACTTGAATATCGATTTCAATCTGTCTTCACACTTGGTTGATGCAGTATCTCATTTAGATTTTTTCACTCTTGCAGACCAACTGAAGTTGCGCACAACTCCAGTTTCTCGATTGTCACCACTTTGGTTAGCATGTCTGCAGGGTTCTTGCTTCAAGGATCTTCTCAAGTGTTAGCACTTCATCTTCTAACAAGGACTTGATGAAATGATAACAAACACCGATATGCTTGGTTCTGAAGTGAAATGCTGGATTCTTGGCTAGATGAATTGCACTCTGACTGTCACTATATAGAACATTCTTCTTCTGCATGAAACCCAACCTTGACAACAAATTCTAAAGCCAAAATCATCTCTTTGCTAGCTTCGGTTATTGTTATGTACTCAGCTTCTGTAGTGGATATTGCAACAATCTTCTGAATCTACGATATCCAACTCACAGCTGTTGTACCTACAGTGAAGATGTAACTAGTGGTGCTCCTTTTTCTATCAACTTCACTTGCATAATTTGAGTCAACATAACTTTGTACTTTTATTTCATCTTTTCCAAAATACAGACATTTCTTGGTAGTGCCTCGAAGATATCTTAAAATCCACTTTATTGCTTCCTAGTGGACTTTTCCTGGATTTGCCATAAATCTGCTAACTGCCCCCACTGCATGGCCTATGTTTGGCCTTGTACATACCATGACATACATCAAGCTCCCAATAGCTGAGGCATAAGGAATCTTTGCCATCAAGTCTTGCTCTTCATCTGTCTGAGGTGACTGATTTTGGGATAGCGAAAATGACTGGCAAGGGGTGTGCTGACTGGTTTAGCATTCGCCATGTTAAACTGTTGCAAAACATGATTAATGTATTCTGCTTGAGATAATTGCAATTCCCCTCTCTGACTATTTTTGGTGATCTGCATCCCAAGAATCTTCTTAGCTGGACCCAAATCTTTCATGTCAAATTATTTTGACAATTATTGCTTCAAGTTTTTGATATCATCCATATTGGGACCCACTACTAACATGTCATCGACATAAAATAGCAAAATGATGTAACTGGACTGATATCTCTTGATATAACAATAATGGTCGGCATTGCACTTCTGGAATCCTTCCCTATGCATAAAGTTATCAAACTTTCTGTACCACTACCTTGGGGCTTGTTTTAGACCGTACAAACTTTTCTTCAATTTACACACTAGATGCTTATTTTCTTTCTTCAGGAAACCCTCTGGCTGGTGCATAAATATCTCCTCATCCAAGTCTCCATGAAGAAATGTTGTCTTCACATCAAGCTGCTCAAGATGGAGATCTTGACTTGCAACAATACTTAATACTGTTCTAATGGTATTTAGCTTCACCACAGGGAAGAAAATGTTTGTATAGTCTATTCCTTCCTTCTGCTGGAACCCCTTGACTACTAACTGAGCTTTGTATCTTTTGGAACCATCAAACTCCACTTTGACCCGATATACCCACTTGTTGTGGAGAGCCTTCTTTCCTTTAGGTAACTTTGTTAGTTCCCAAGTCTGATTGGAGATTAAAGATCTTATCTCATCTTTCACTGCAAGCTCCCACTTGCTGGCATCTTCTGCTTGACATGCCTCTTTATAAAACTCACGCTCGCCTCCATCAGTTAACAATAGATAATCTGAGTATCTCCTGTTTGGCACATAAGGTCGAGAAGACCTTCTCAACTTAGGAACAGGAGAGGTGGTCTGTGGTGATTCAGGCTGGGCTTCTTCTTGAACAGATTCCTCTAATTGAGGATTTACTTCCATTTGCCTCACTAGAGAATTTGGGATATTGCTGATGTCAATAAATACAGGGTCTCTCTGAGGGACTTTCTCTTATGTATGTCGGTCTTTATACATCAGCTTTTCATTAAAGACCACATTTCTACTCCGAATGATTTTCTTGTTTTCATCATCCCAAATGCGATACCCGAACTCATCCTCACCATATCCAATAAATGTGCATTTCTCGGATTTTGGATCAAGTTTATTTCTGCCTTGATCACTGATATGCACATATGTTGTACAACCAAAAACCTTGAGATGTGAAAGCTTCACATCTTTTCCCCTCCAAACCCCCTCTAGTATTTTATACTCTAATGGAACTAATAGACCTCAGTTAATGAGAAAAGCTGTTGTGTTGACTACTTCTAGCCAGAACTTCTTTGGTAAACCTGATTGCATCCGCATACTTTTAGCTCTTTCAGTTAAGGTTCGATTTATGCGCTCTGCTACACCATTATGTTGTGGCGTTCCTGGCATGGTTCTTTCCATTCTGGTTCCATGCTCGTAACAGAACTTTTTGAATCTAGCGTCCTCATATTCTCCACCATTGTCAGTTCTGAGCTTCTTTATCTTGAGACCCGTTTCATT
>JAOTAZ010000009.1:10544144-10566789 GCA_025629785.1 Erythroxylum oxycarpum | reverse complement strand
ATTTATTATTACAATCTATTCATAATAAAAGTATCAATGAATTACATATTTTTAATCATATTAAAGATCAGAGGTATATTCGTCATTTGCACTATTTTTTCGTTTTGTCCCTAACAACTAAATACATTTTGTCCTTGAGACGGAGACAGTTTGTTCTGTTATGTCTACCATAACCAAACACTTCATTGTCTCAATTTTCTGTTCGTTCCGTCCAGCTATCGGGGACATCAACCAAATGCAGCAGTACAAAACCAACAATTCTGAGACGGGGACAGCAAGCATCAGTTGTGTTAAACCAGCGACATTTAGCGCGGAGCCTATTTTTTATGGCTAGTCACGTTGTGATAGAGGCTTTGGGGTTCAATGAACTTTTCCAGAAGAGGTGATACCACGGGACTTTCAGTAGGTAAAATAGGCTAGTCACGTTATGATAGAGGCTTTGGGGTTCAATGAACTTTTCCAGAAGAGGAGATACCACGGGACTTTCAGTAGGTCTTGTCTGAAAATGCGATGTCAAGAGACTGTGGTGAAAACCCACTCGGGTGAGGCGTCCATGAGAGTGAACGAGCGACACTGGTGTTCCCGACTGTAGGTAGATAGTCTCTCAGTTGGGAGAGCCCCCGAAAAGCTACCCTCCATCCACTACCTGCAGCAAGTCAGAAACTCTGAAAAGACCAGGATTTTTCACATACACGTTATGGCTGAAAATCTCAGTTTTAGGTATTAAAATGCTAATACAAACAAGACTAGTATCATTGACTTTCGCGAGTTACTTACGTTCTTGTGGAATAATCTCGGGATCATTGGCCCGAAAGAGCATGAAAGCTTCCCTGCTAACTAAACGCAACTCCATTTCTGGTCCTGGAAAATTCTTCAGATATATATGTAACCTGTACTATAGATTCTGTACCATCAGCTCTAAAGCTTAGTTGCTTGATGCCTTTCTCGACGTATTGGATCTTACTTCTCACTGTCCTCTTCTGTTCCTAAGATTTCTCTGTATCCATGTCTTTCCTTTAAAGCTTCATGTATGTTGCAATACAAAGGGTGACCTTTCTTGTCTTCGCTATGTATATACACAATTTTGTCAACGTCAAGAAGCAATTCCTCTTCAAGAATTGCATCGACTTTTTATTATTTACGCCATCTCAGGGTGCTTCTAAGCATCTCAGGTGCTTCACGAGGCTTGTAATGTTTTGCCTTCAGGAACATGATCAGCACAATGTCTGTGCCTTCATGACCTTTACTTGGCAACAATGGCACACCCCAGAGGCTAATCTCTTCGTTCTGTTCATTGGCTCTTCTTATTTCTTCCTTGGCGAGGTGCTTTGAGTCTTTCTTTAAGATAGTTCACATGAATTGCACGTTCTACCGGGCATCCGAGTTCCACTAATGCCTCCTTTTTTCTGATCTTCCTGGATCGAAGACGCAACATTTGTTGGGTTGCTTCTTGGGGTACATTCCTTATAATTGGCCTCTAGTCCTTTGTGCTTTCCATGATCTTGTTTTATCCTTGTTTTTCCCGTGAATTTTCTTCCCCCCTCTCAAATATATATTTAATCTAACAAAGATGAAGTTTCTTTTAGTTGGGGTGCAGGGCTTTGCCAAAAACAATATCAGAGGCACTGAGAATCCAAAGGAGAGAAAGAGGAAGAGATCATGGGGGAGGTGGGCAGATAAGGTGTTGTTACCACCCTTAAGGGAACCACAATTGAAGAAATCTCAACTGCTTTGGGTTTAGAGACCGCTCATTAGCTTTAGCTGGCACCAATCATATATAGGTGGGACAGACAATAGTATGGATTGGTCAGAATCCAAGACTAGGGTGGCCTTTAAGGGAATGATCAGCAAGTATGTCGGCATTTAACCGTTAAATATGTTTTAATGAATTCAGGTGACCCGGAAGGGAATGACCACGAGGATGGCGAAAGGACAAGGTTTACGTATAACTACTCTTCCAAGATTTTGTAGCACTCACGTAAGTCAGAGGCAAACCGAATAACACTCGTACAATTAGCAAGTTGCCTTTAGCAGACTCGCAATAACTATATAATTAATAATAACATACAGCATCTACTAATACCGTACATGCTCTCATGACCAAAGAACAGCTCCACCCACTTCAATTAGGTGAACTGCAAAATCAACTCCCTATGGTGATAAAATCATATAAGGAGGGAGTGAGTTGAGTTTATTGTGTTATAAAATTCAACATTTCTCTCAGATTAGATATTACTCGATAATTTGATTTATACATCACCGTCTGGGAAAGAGTTCATTTGAAGTCATTGGGTGTGCGCGTGAAAGAGAAACATCAAACACATTTAAGCACTCACGGTGCAAGATTATCAGATAAAAACCTAGCTGCACATAACCTCTTGTCATGTTAAGTAGAAGGTTCAGCGTTTGTAAAAGCTACGGTATTTACAGCTAGCTGCAGTCATCAATTTTCACTCTCAAGATGATACATATTTTGTAAGGTCAAACGTCAGTGTTCTCGAGCAGCTGCAAAAGAAAAGCATCGTATCAAGATTAAGGTCGTAGTCATATTAAAACATAAACCATGAATCGGCACTAAATCAAATTGCGGGAGATAAGGAAAGTCTACCTCCTCTCTGAGTCCCTATAAACCCCAACCAAACCTTCGGCCTTATCATAAAAGGTATCTTTTAGAGATATCACAATACTCTGAAAACCAGTGCCACTATCAGCATCCTGGTTGCTCCTGATCCCTTCACATGACTTTGATCGAATAAATCCAGCTACCTTAGCAACATTAAGATTGTCCAACGCAGCATCCACCTCATCCAATATGAAAAATGGTGAAGGCCTATAGCTGACATCATTTCGCACAGCAAAGGAAGAAACCTTTAAGTGGCAGTTTACATGTTAACTAAAAAAGTAGAAGAAATGCCCTATCCATTAACCCATAAATTAGCCAGCTTTATCTCGAACTTCCTATCAGAACTTGTGCAATAACTCATAGGAGTCAAGCTTGTGTAGCTCAAAACAAAACAACATTGCAGTGAGTAAATTATCAATAAAGTAAAAGAAATCTCCAGAATCATAGCATATACAATTTTCTCACATTAGGTTGGCCAATCTGTTCAATCTTCCACCTATCCCAATTGCATAATCGAAATAAAGCCCGCATGGAAATCAAAACTCACAAATTGAAAATCTCTTCTAAGCGATGGGCTAAAAAGCTGACTTTTACTTCAAAATTAGGAATGAAAGCAGGATGAAAAATGACCATGTGATGTCCACATGGAAGAAGCATACGTGATAGTACAGCAAAAAGCTCATTAGTTCATGCCATACCTGTGAATGGAGAAGAGTAATGCCAATGCTGCAACAGTTTTTTCTCCACCAGACAGCTGTTCCATATCTCGAAAGCGCTTTGTTGGGGGCATAGCAGTGTACTTGATACCATGTAGGAAAGGATCGTCCTCATTTTCTAGGTTCAAGTATGCTGTCCCACCAAGTGGATGAGTGCTGCTCTTTGTCAGCTGTTTGTAGATCTTGTCAATGTTATTTGAGATATGGTTGAAGGCTTCCATAAATAACTCGTACCTGTTTATAACAATTGAAGCCAGGACACTATTAGAACACTAATAAGAAGGTTCTGTCTCTTTAGCCTCACCAACTCCAACACAGTAAACACATATATGTGCGGGATAGAGATGTCAAAAGCAGCAACAAGTCAAGATTAACAAACTAAGCTGTGCAGCTGAAGAGCATTAATTGAATAATATGGGTATCACCACACGAATCCAGTGATAATAGAACTTCTTAATGAAGATGGGAGGGTAGAACTGCATTGACTCCTTTCCAAAAATATTGAAGTTTCTATTAAGGTTCAATGCATTCAAAATCAAGAAGACATGCTGTTACCTCCTTTGCTTAACTGAATTGTAAGCATCAGCCACTTGCTTTTCCTCCTTTCTTGCTGCTTCAAACTCTTCAGTTACTGCTCTTTCCTTCTCCTGCAGTGCTTCATATTGATCCAAAGCTTTCAAATTCGGAGCAGTTCTTTCAATTTCTGATACTACAGCATCCATTTTTTGTTTAAAATCAACCTCAATCTTCTCCCTGTCAGATGGTCTCCTATCCTGAAGAAGAGATCTATCCAACTGACCAAAATCAAAATAAGGTCCTGGATTTGAAGAATCATCAATGTCCATGGGATCATGAACTGTAGGAAGGTTTATATGCTCCAATTCACACTTTTCAACTATATCCTGTTTTCTTGATAACAACTGCTCCCTCTGGCTCTCCTGCAGATAAGGCAAAAGTCATGTCAGCAACAGTCAGGCAATACATTGATAACCTTTGTCCTTGATTCCTTGCTACTTCCAGAGAACCGTTTGTTCAGGAAAATAATCAAATAATATTAAGAAAAACTTAGGAAACCTTAGAGTTAATCTGACGGTTGATCTTAGTTATGCTTGTTGTGGCGGCAGAAGCTTGCTTCTTCCATTCCTGAATCTCCTTATCACACTCTTCTGACTTAGATTTCCACTCTACCAAGAAATGTAAAACAGAAAATCACAGATATGAATGCAAGCAAGAAGAAGCAGAAAATGATAGGAGCATGGTCAGCCTTGCTAGGGCACCACTTTAGGCTTTCATCACAAATGACTAGCTTTTACAGGCATCTTCCCCAGACCAAGAGCAGTTGTCTTGGACATTTCTTCACTTAATGTGGTCAGAAAAAGATCTTTAAAAGTGGAACGACCTAGTTCATTTAGATTTTGAACTTTCAGAGAAGTCCCGAACAATGAAAGCCATGGTGAAACATACCTTGTAGTTCTTCCTTCCATCTATTAATATCACCAGCAGCTTTCTCTGTTGCTGACTTGAGGTCAGCCTCTTTTCTTTGAACATTTTTTAGTTCATGTTCCAAGGAATTGAGAGAAGATTCAAGCTTTTTAATCCGTGAATCCAAGTCCCGTCTTTGCTCATATTCCAACCTGAATCAAGGCGACGAACTTGCACATTTACATGGAGGAATAGGGTGAACAATCACAAATTCAATTTCCAGAAGACATACAAAAACAATAGAAAAGGGGCTATAATAGGGATTCCAGAAAAAGTAGTACAGAAAGTGATGCCCCAGACAAGTGACTTCAACAACTCAAGACTCATCTTCCAAGGACAGGCAACAAGTTAAGAAACATACTGGTATTTCAACTTTGAAAGCTGGTTGCTCAAGTTAAGCCTTTCTTCAGCCATGTGTTGGGCAGCCTTTAGATGGTTTTCTTCATACTCGCGGATGTTTGCCACCCCAACAACTTTACTAAAATCTTTATAAATTCGGTCAACAATCTCATTGATTCTGTTCTCCAGCTTCCTAATCTCAATGGCCCTTCTATCAACAGCATGCTTCAACTGTAAGCAGTAACAAACTCTAGCAGTCCGTCACATAAATAGTTTGTCTGGAAACAAACAGCAGAATTTCATAACAGCATGTACCTTCCGCAGATCAGGACTTATCCTATCAATTTCTTCCTTGATAATCCGCTTCTCTTTCTTCAGATTTGCAAGTTTGTCCTCAATACTCCTCTGTAAAGAAAATCAGCAGATACAGAAGCAAAGCCTGTAAGTCGAAACAGAGTAGATATAACAATGTCACAAAGTACTATCTGGCATGCAGAGCAACATTTTTCATGCACTTAACCTAGAAATATCAGTAAAACCATATTTGAATATCCCTCCACTGATGAAATCTAAAATCTTTCACACTTGTTTGCATACAAACATTATGAGTGGTAATCGAATTGAAATTTTCCGAAAAGCATTGTAATAAGTACTAAGCATGCATTTATACTCTCCACAGTAATGAGAAGTAACACATGTAAAGATCCTTGAATTTGTCACATACTTACAGAGTCCAATTTATATTGCCGGCAGAAATGGGTCTCTAGTACAAAAGAAGAAATGGATTATAATAATTCAATATTATTACCTTCTCAATGTCTGCATATTGGACCTTCTTTTCAAGTCCACTAATTTTTCCAGCTGCTTCAGACTCTTTTAGATGCATCTCCCTAATTGAGCCAAGTTCCTCTAGCTCTGATTCAAACTGCTCTTTTTTTTTCTTTAGCCCTACAGAAAACAAGCTGTTAATTCTTCCTCAAATGATCATAAATATAAAAGACAGAACCAACCTTCAATCTTCTTATCATCCCACTGTTTCGATCTTGCTTCCATGCCACCAGTAGTACCACCAGTCATTGTACCAGACTTTGTGAGTAGGACCCCATCGACAGTCACAACTAATTCATACACAGGTGTTAAGCCATTTAGAAAAGAAAATGCAATTGATATCAACAATTTTATAACAGAAAGGGATGGTAAATATTTACCTCTAAACCTCTCACCACTCCAGCTAAGAGCCTTGGCTTCATCAAGATCATCACAAACTAGAGTATTTCCAACAGCAAAAAGAATTGCCCTCTCAAGGACCGGATCAAATGTGCAATAGTTAAGCTCACAATGCCAGGAATTTGGTTTCTATCTGCTACTTCCTTTCATTTCTTTTACCAGAAAACAAGTTGCTTTATATTTGGTTTCCATATCTATGTATATTAGTTGTCAAATTTCAACCGAAAGAAAAAGAAACAGGAGGAATTAATGGCAATCAAACACCAATGGAAAATGATAGAAATATTTGCAACACAATACACAGTAGGCCCTGCAATGCTTCAAATGAGATATTTGCAATAGCTGCGAGTAAAAGCAAGGGACCAGTGACAACAGTGAACTCAATGTGTGCCTTACCATATTATGCCTAATTCCCTACTTTCCCTCAGATTTCAGCATTCTCATAAGATAAAACATTAAAATGAGAAAACCAATTACCAGTAACAAATACTATGATCTTGAACAGAAATAGCCAAAGGCATTCCTACCAGACACCGAAAGCTTATATAAACTATACAAGGAGATCCATGTCACCTGATACATTCATAAACTTAAAAATGGTACATGCTAAGAGAAGATTTAGAAGTTTGCTCAGAAATACTTTCATGTCTAAGCTTGATGAAACCCGTAAAAGAGGATGATGAAACTCTCTAGCCCAATAAAATTTCATGTAACATGATTTCCACCCTGATATGATTCATTAATCATTGGATAATTAATATAAACTCCAAGCAAATTTTCCTAGCAACAAGGTGAAACATCATAGTACCAAAAGTAGGGACTCAAATCAAGGTTACCACCAACAATCAAGAATTCAGCAAACTTTTGAAGCTCTAATGAAAGTCTGAAGTCATCAAAATTTGTATAAGGATATTGGATCACATCATAGACTAGCTTTGCGCTACCACCTAAGGCACGTAACCTTTCAACGATTGGCTTTACACGAACTGACTGAAGGGGTATAAAAGTCTGAGGAGGAAGCCTTTGCTCTTTTAAATACTGCAGAGACAATAACCACACAAGAATGAAGCATTGCAGCAAATTTAAGTAGAAACTTTGAAAGAAGATCAAGAAATCAATGATACGACATCATCCATGGTACAAACTGAATCAGAAAAGTTGATGTAGAAACAGAGCTTCCCCAGCCCCTTTCGGTTCTCCCAACTACCACTCCACTCATAGGGCCAAGAAAAAGAGATAATAAAAAGAAGAAAGCAAAAGAGCAAGTCAACAAGTTAAACCTTGATGCACTCTTTTCCTGTATTTTCATCTTCGACCACTACCGCATCCATAAATCTTCCCATGGCCACAGTTACAGCAAGATTATACTTCTTTTGGGTTGGCCTACAAAGATCAGTTATCCGGCCATGAACTCCTTGAAATAGGCGTTTAAGCGCTTCAACTGCTTGAGACAACCTAGCATCTCTCTCATTCTCATATCTGTCAGCTTTCAGTTCACGTAGCTGGTTTTCTATTTCACCAATTTTAGACTTCAAATTTTCATGCTTATGCCTGAGAATTAGACATTTAATTATCAAAAGATACCTAATTGCATACACATGTAAAACAGATACCACCAAAAACTGCCCAACTGAAATGCAGAAAAAGCATATTCTTGCAACAAGTAAAAATTGCCTGGAATCCCGATGTTTATCTTGCATAACACGCAATTCTTTATTCAGATCTGCCAGTTCATCCTTGTGTTTTGTAGAAGAATCAAGAATCTTTTTAAGCCTTGTACGTATTTGTTCCTCTTGAGCTTCCAGTTCATGCTCTCGATTTCTTAGCTGTTGGAGGGTTTCTTCCAAATTCTTCAGTGCTTCCATGTCTGCATGCTGTTGCCTATCCAAAACCTCCTTTTCATCTCTCAACTTGATAGTTTTCATTCCCGCATCCTCCTTACTGCAACATCAAATTCCATAAATAAATAATAGAAGAGTTCCATGAGCAGTAACACCACCAACAAAGCAGGAAGGTAGTATTTTAACCAACTAATTTCATATTTGAAGTTGAAATCTACAAAATGGCCACTTTAAAATAGTTAGGCTTATGAACTAATGCAAGTATTTATAAGCACTTGCCTTATTAAACTGATTTGGAAGTAGAAACAAGAGGATTTTACAAAGGGGACAAAACTTCACTTTATTCCTTTGAGTCAAGGGAATTTACACAAGAGTATTTCCAAATTTAATGCTACTAACTATCAAATTAAGATAGGATAAACTTATCTTTTAGAAGATAAACTTATCTTCTAAAAGATAATCTCCTAAGCTAACAAATTTATCTAAAAATAAAGATAAATAATTATCCAACACTCCCCCTCAAGTTGAGGAATAGATATTTATCATTCCCAACTTGTTTAGAATTGTCTCAAATCTAGGCTTAGGCATGATCTTTGTGAAAATATCTACTTCCTATGCTTGAGTAGGAACATAGCATAATTCAATGCCTCCTTTTTCTATTTCACGTTTGATGAAGCTTTGGTCAATTCTAACATGTTTCATTCGATCATGTTGAACTGGATTCTTCCCCATGCTCATGGCTGATTTGCAATCGCTGAAGATTTTGGTGGGAGAGGAAGTGTTGATCTGTAGATTTTGCATTAACCTCTCTAACCAAATAACTTCGCAAATTCCTTGTGCAATTGCCCTAAACTCTGCTTCTGCACTGCTTCTTGCTTCTCCATGTAACAAGGTTCCCCCACAGTTTGGTACAATAGCCAGAAGTTGATCTACTATCTTCAATACAACCAGCCCAATCTGCGTCCATAAAACCTTCTATGCTCCTTTTCTCATTTTTCTGAAACATTAATCCTCTGCCTGGACTGCCTTTGAGATGCCTCAGAATATGGTTGACTGCCTCTAAATGCCTTTGAGTTGGAGAGTGCATAAACTGGCTGACAATACTCACAAAGTAACAATATCTGATCTGGTCAATGACAAATAGATCAGTTTTCCTACCAACCTTTGGTATCTTCCTTTGTCAATAGGAGGATCATCTTCATCTCTCTTGAATTTCCAATTTCTTTCCAGTAGAGTTCCCATGTGTATGCAACCCATTTTTCCTAGTTCCTCCTGTAAATCAAGAATGTATTTTCGTTGAGATATAAAAAATATCTTCTTTATTTCTAGCAATCTCCATTCCAAGAAAGTGTCTCAAGGCTCTGAGATCTTTTACTTTAAATTCCAGCCTCAATTTGTTTTTAAGATCATTGATCTCACTAGTATCATCACATGTGATTATAATATCATCCACATACACAATCAAGATGGACTTCTTTCCATTTTTTCCAAACTTCACAAACAAGAAGTGATCAACTTGTCCCTATTTTTATCCAAATCAGCAAAGAGTGTCACTAAACCTCGTAAGCCATGCTCGTGGAGACTATTTGAGGCCGTATAAAGATTTTTTTCAGTTTGCAGACCCTCCCTCTTTCTTCTTTAGATTCAAAACCTGGTGGGATCCTCATATATATTTCCTCATCTAATGTACCATTTAAGAAGGCATTTTTAATGTCAAGATGATAGAGTTTCCAATCTAAATTTGCAGCCAATGATAGAAGAACCCTAATTGCGTGCAACTTTGCAACTAGAGCAAATGTCTCCTCATAATCTACACCACAGGTAGATCTACAATATCACATGTCTTATTTTCAAGTAAGGCCTTCATTTCCTCAAGTACAGCTTCCTTCCACTTAGGATCTTGCATCATGCACATTTCTTGGAATTCTTACACTGTCAAGCTTAGTAGTGAAACCTTTAAACTTTTAAGACAACTTTGAGTGAGTCAAATAATTTGACATAGGATAGTTGGCACATAATCTTACCCCCTTTTGTAATGCAACTGGCATATCCAAGTCACTTGCTACAGTTTCTTTAGGAGTCGATTCCTGGTCCAATGATTGGCCTTGTTGAGGAGCTTTAGGCCTTCAAGAATACACCAAGATTGGCTGGTCGGTAACTAGTTCTCCCACTGAATCGGACTTGGACAATTTTGGGTTCAATGGTGGGTGTTTGTGAGTTTTGTTGGAAGATCTGGACAGAATTTTGTGAGATAGGAAGTGATATGCTTGGTTTCCAATAAGTCTCTTCCTAGAATGTCTCCCTCTGAAGAGAGGTATTGCAGAAGGCCGATTGACTTTCAAAAAAGGTGACATCATATGAAACAAAGAATTTGTTCATAAAAGGTGAGAAACAATTATAACCTTTTTGAGCGAGAGAGTACCCAAGAAACACACACTTAATAGCTCGTGGGTCAAGTTTGCTTTTATTGGGTTGATTGTTGGGTACAAAAATAATACACCCAAAGACTTTAGGAGGAAGAGAATTAAGAATCTTTATGTGAGGAAATTGATCTAGAAGAACACTTAAAGGGGCTCGGAATTGAAGAGTTTTAGAAGGGAGACGATTTATCAAGCATGATGTAGTTAGAATAGCTTCTCAACAATAGGAATTTGGAACAAAATTAGTAAACATCATAGATCGAGCTACCTCTAACAAATGACGATTCTTTCTTTCCGCTATCCCATTTTGTTATGGGGTATAAGCACAAGAACTTTGGTAGATGATCCCATTTTTACTAAGATATTGAATAAAATCATGTGAGAAATATTCTTTCCCATTGTTGGTACGTACTACCTTAATAGAGGTTTGGAATACATTTTGAATGAGCTTGTGAAACTGTTTAAAAACATGATAGGCTTCAAATTTGTCTTTCATTAGGTATACCCAACATACCCTTATATGACCATCAATGAAACTGATAAACCAACGAGTATCCGTTAAACTTTTAGCTCTAGCAGGACCCCAGATATCACTAAGAATTAATGGGAACGATTTTGAGGGTTTGTATGAGTTTATGGCATGATTGTTTTTGTTTTTCTTTGCTTTGTAAGTACACATTGCTCACAATATAAAGAAATATGATCTTTATTGATGAAAAGTTGTGGATATAAGATTTTCAATATGGGAAATTTGGATGACCAAGGCATTGATGCCCTAACATAACATTAAAATTTGACATAACTGAAAGGGAAAACTTATTTGGTGTTTTAAGTTTAGTAGGAGTACTCTTTCCTGAGAAGTAGTAAAGTCCATCTTTCTCCTCAACACTGTCAATCATCTTCCCCGAGCACTGATCCTGAAATTCACAATGAGAAGGGAAAAATGACACAATACAGTCCATGTCCTTGGTTAATTGACTAACAGATAATAGATTATAAGTTAACTTAAGCATATAGAGAACAAAACATCAAATTTGACAAACAAACCCTCCCTTGAACAATAGTTGGTTACACCTTTCCATCTGCAACCCAGACATTAACTTCCTATTCACGTGGCTCATATTTCTAAAAAACATTCAAAAACCCAGTCATGTGGTCTGACGCACCCGTGTCCACAATCCAAAAATCGTGACCTAGAGACTTTGATAATAATGATTGATACAAGTTACCTTTATGCACTAGTGCTACGGTAGGAGTCTGTTAGTCATGTGAATCTGATTCAGCTGTGATCTTTTATTGATTCAAGAGTTGGTGAAGCAGTTCAATCTACTGGGAAGACAAATTTAGGCTAGTGGATTTGCTGATATCAGATTCTGCTCCATGTGTTTTTCCACGTTTTTGCTGACCCCTTTGGCTTTTAGGCTTCCAATCTAGTGGTTTCCCATGTAAGTGCCAACAGGTCTCACAAGTGTGGTAGGGCTTATGACAGTGGTCACACCACTGCTTGTTCTTGGTTTGTTGCTCTCGAGGTTGTTGAGTAGACCCCTTTCGAGAGTTTGCCACTAAAGCTGAACCTTGAGACATTTGTTCCGAAGTGGGAGAGGCAAGCATGACCTTTCTTCTACTCTCTTCCCTACGAACCTCAACAAACGTTTCTCAGATTGAGGGTAATGGCTTTAAACCAAGTAGTCGTCCTCGTACTTCATCAAAGTTCAACATTAAGTCCCTGCAAGAAATCAAAAACTCTCCTTTTTTCCAACCATTTTCCATATTTCTCGGCATTAACATGACACTCCCAATTTAGTGCATAAAACAAATCCATCTCCAGCCATAATTCAATAAGTTATAATACTCGGTAACAGGCATGTTACCTTGATGAGTATTTCTGATTTTGGATCTGACTTCAAAGCATTGAGATGTGTTCTCCAAATCAGAATATATTTCTTGCACAACCTCCCAAATTTCTCTTGCAATTTTGCAAAATAGATAGGTTCTTCCTATTTTTGGCTCCATTGAATTGATAAGCCAAGCCATAACAATAGAATTCTCAGCATCCCAAGCACCATAAGTGACTGTTGTTTCCTGTGATTGAGGAATTGCCTCAATTAGATATCCAGCCTTGCCTCTTCCTTCGATTACTAGCATGACTGACTGAGACCATTCTTGGAAATTCATTCCATTCAATTTATGTTGCGTGATTTGCAACGAAAGATTATCAGTAAAAGGAGATGAGGATTGGGCTGAAAGGGTTACGGAACTAGGTGTTTGGGAGGAAGTTTGTGTGGTGGAAGACTCGTCAAGGGTTGGTTGAACTCCAACCATGATGTGGTTGGAAACAGATTTTAGGCTACCAGAACTGGTAGCTCTGATACCATGAAACAAGAGGATTTTAGAAAGGGGACAAAACTCCACTTTATTCCTTTAATTCAAAGGAATTTATACAAGATTATTTCCTAATTTAATGCTACTAACTATTAGATTTAAACTTATCTTCTAAAAGATAATCTCCTAAGCTAACAGACTTATCTAAAAATAAAGATATATAATTATCCAACAGCTTTAAGACTAGAAATTCTGGAAAATCTTCAAAGCTTTCATAACTAAATTCTTCTCAGTTTTGGAAAGTAAAATTAAGTCATCAACAAAACTCAACTTGATGATCTTGAGTTTCCTACACTTTAAGTGATACTTGAAATGCTTGCTTCTTTTACCACTCTCATGAGCACTTTGTTAAAAACTTCCATGACCAAGGCAAATAAGTAGGGAGAAGCTGGATCTCCTTGCCTTATTCCTTTGGTGCTTTTGATGGTTCTAGTAGGCTCTCTATTAATTAGTATGATCAAGGAAGTTGTCATGATGCATTGCTCCAACCATTATATATAATTCTCAAGGAATTCAATGGCTCTTAGAATTTATTAATCCACATTATCATAAGGCTTTTTAAAAATCCACTATATCCATGCAATTTCTTCCTCCTTTCCTCTTCTAGTAGTTTCTTAAAAACTCTTGCATTAAGTGGATAATGTCTCATATTATTCTCCCAAGGATTTAGGTTGCTTTTGACTAATCAACATGATTGAGGATTGCTTGCTTCATTCTCTCTATTAGTATCTTGGAGATCATTTTGTATATAGTGTTATAAATAGCAATTGGACGAAAGTCATTAAATGTTTTCTACTCTCCTCCTTTAGGAATAAGAGTGATAAAGGTTCTGATTAAGTCTTTCAACATTTTTTTGTTTCTGAATAACTCCATAATTGCATCTGTGACCATGTCTTTTATTACAGACTAGGCTTTGATGAAAAAGTAGGAGTTGAAACCATCAGGGCCAAGAGCCTTGAATGGATTTAAAGATTTAAATCCATTTCAATCTCTTGTTTAGTGAGTAGTTTGGCGAGAGTTTCAATTTTTTGGGGTGCTAAACTACTCTTCATGATCTCTTTAAGAAATGGAATGGAGGAGTAAGCTTTAGTTGGAGCCTTCATGACTTTAAAAAAGTGATCGATAGCTTCCTCTAACAATTGATTTTGAGATTCCACTATGCAATTGCCTTTCACCATAAAGATGATCCTATTTATGCTTTTCCTTGCAATGACTACCCTATGATAAAAGGAAGAGTTTCTATCACCACCATTGAGCCAAGCAACCTTGATCTTTGCTTCATAAAAGAATGATCAAATTTCAGGGCCTTTGATAAGTTGAAGATTGCTTGTTTTTCAATTTCTTGCAACGAAGGGGAAGTTTGATTGATGTTCAAATCAACTTGAACCTTGTGGAGAGCTTGCTTAGTAGTGTTATGCAAATGGTTAGTGTTTTCAACAACCTTCCTGTGAAGTTGTTTGAGACCTTCTTCGATGATTCGCATCTTCTTAGTATATAAGGAAGTTATAACTGTAAACCATGATCAAACTTTGATCCTGTAATGTTAGTTGAGACACCTTTCCAAATAGCTTCATCAAAGTCTACAAGGTTCTGTAAAAAGTTCTTGAATTGAAAATGAATCTTGACTGATTGACTCTTATTGATTCAGCCTGAATGACGATAGTTAAGTGATCTGATAGACTTAATGTTGAAAACATGGTTTTACAATAAGGAAAAGACTAGAACCACTCAAGGTTTGCTAAGTTGCGATCCACTTTTTTCCTGATTAGGTTGTTCCCATCCTGGTTGTGATGCCAAGTGAAGAAATTGCCTCTAGATGGAAGACCAACCGCTTGAATTTCAAGCATTGATTTAGTTCTAGACAAGGCTATTTGGAAGATCTGTTTCTTCAAGTTGTAAAGTGGATTTGCTTCTTCAAATTGTAAAGTGGAGTTGAAATCACCAAGCAAGAGCCATGGAATTTGAATATTTAATACCAATTCTCAAAGTTCGATCCATAGTTGACTTCTCTAATAGCAGAGCATAAATGGAGATGAAGGAGGACTTACTTGAAAGTTTGTTCTTAACCAAAACATGAACAATTTGATCAGTAATGTCATAAGAGTGAACCTCCATTGTATCACTATTGTAGTAGATAAGAATCCTTCCATTAAGGTGATGGAAGTAATTAGTAAGCTCTCTCCAGTTCTTAAGCCAATGCTAGAGGACACTACAGTTACTAAACTTGATTCTAGTTTCCAAATGCCTATTATGTTAGACTTGTCCTCCAAGATAAAACCATTGGGAAAAAAATTAGTTAGGGCATTGACTTCGTTTATGTTCCATGCAATGATCACAATATTTTTGTTCCCACTGAAGGAGGTTTTTTCTTTCTTTTGGATTTTCTCCTGGATACAAACTTAAATTCCTTGATGTTATCACGTTCCACCGGTGATCTGATCTCTTAGATTCCTGATTTCTGAACTCTTGGGATCTTCATGCTCTTTGTTTAAAAGGTTTGTTAATGTTGCATTATCCTCTACACTTTCCTTTTCAATATGTGGTTGAAGTGTTTTATTAGAGGCTCTATCTACTACAGCTTCTTCACCACTCCCATTATTCCTATCCTATTCTTCAGTTGAATTCTCCATATTGATACCACCTATATTATGCTCCTTCATGACTTCCACTATAAGTTCCTGGTACGACCCTATTTTGAATACTCTTCCAGTGGGTTGCCACAACCTTTTTGGATCAAGTATTCTTGGCTTCAAAGCATATGACACTTCCTATGTATCCTCCATCAGTTCATAATCTTCATCAAGTCAAACTATTGGTATTTCTTCAGGTAGATTGCATAAAGCTTTAACAAGCACGCAAATTCTAGCAAAGTTGATTCTTTTTGTTTTGATAGTTGCGTGATCCAAAGATATTGGCTTGACAATGAAGCTTGTCAAATGGCTTAGATCATTGATAGTCTAGTACTCCAGTGGTACACCATGAATGCAAGCCTAATTGGGACGATCTCTTGCTTAATTTCTTCCCTGTCCAGCCGTGGCTGCCAAGCTTGTAAAAGGAAAGGTTTACTCTATGCATGCCAAAGACCATCTTGTAGTATCTTATTTACTGCCTCAAGACATGAGAATTTGAATAAGAAGATATCATCACTATTTACAAGTATGTCCTATAATCCATGTTGCTTCCAATTGGCAAAGGCCCATTCCTTTATCACAGGAAAAGCAGCCTTCTTATCTAAGAAATACCCTATGGGTGTCGAGCTCCACCTTTGAGCTCCATCTTTAAGAATTTCGAGTGGTGGTGAGACAATTTGATGCTTTGCAGAAGCGTTAGGAGGACAAAAGCCTAATTTAGCTTCAGGTTTAAAGTCTCTGTTAGAGTGTCCCATATTGCCCAGACATGAAAATGTTAAAGGGTTTATAAGTGATAAAGATCAACTATCCAAACAACTAGTTCTAGTTATTTGGACAATAGTTGACCCAAGCCCAATTCTTGTTAGTGGACTCTACACTTTGCCCATATTTAAAAATTCAATATGGCAATATACGCAATGGTAACCGGACCGGACCGCTGGGACTGGACATCCAGACGAACAACCGGGAAATTAATAATCCAGACCAAACCTGCTCTGATACTATATTGAATTTTTAAATATGGGCAGAATGTAGAGTCCACTATCAAGAATTGGGCTTGAGTCAATCATTGTCCAAATAACTAGAACTAGTTGTTTGGATAGTTGACCCTTACCACTTATAAATCCTTTAACATATTCATGTCTAGGCAATATGGGACACTCTAACAGTCTCTTGCAACTTGAACCCAAGTTTTCTTGATGGAGTTGGCTAAATCTTACTCTATTGAAGTTGGAGGATGAGCAGAAGTACCTAGATCAAGCAGTAAGGTGGGGGGTGAAGAACATTGGGTGAGATGAAGTGAAGTTAAAGACGGGAAGTTTTGCAAAGTGTCTTCTATGACAAGAATGAAGGGGTAATGACCAGCGAGTAAAGGAGGCAAGGACCTCAAAAGGGGAGAATATGGTGACTAGAGGAGTATGAAGGTAGAATGAGAAGTCCTTCCACAAAATAAAGGACTTGTAGGTTTGAATTGTATGCATACCATACGGATGCCCAAAGGGTTAAAGGTGGTGAAAAGGTGAAGAATGACAAAACAGATGAGAAATGAATCTAATTTGAATGTTGGAAAGAAGAACACAACAAGGAAAGAGAACATGAGGAAGAAGAACAGTCAAAAGAGTTGAAAGAGCAAAGATCAACACAGACGTAGAGATTGTCGTACTATTTGGATGCACAATCAAGTCATTATTCTCAATTTAAGTCTTGCCCTAACAATTTTCATAAGACGAACTAAAAAACAATGGTTTTAGAGTAAACATGAGGGCTCTAACATACTACCTTTTATAATCAAGGTTGTACCTAAACTTAATCATGCAAAAGAAATGAGGACAACATGTAGACTTTAAAATCTATCGAATACAGTCAACCATGAATATTGAGAAGAAATATGAAAGGAACATGATTGATTGAAATCGACTAGTATTTAATAAATCTCACAAAATTAGAACAAGTTACACTTAGAAGAAAACATAAGAAAGGAAATCAACCTGAGTCTTCTTTACCCAGTCGCATTGTTTTCCACTATTAACCTCATACGTAGGGATCTCTTCCAAGCCTATGGAGCTTGCAGCTTGTGAAATGCACATGCCCACATCTTCATATTCAAGAAAGATGGAATTGATGTAGCTCTACAAGAGAGATTGTTTGTTAGTAGGATCCTAGTAACAATTTCTTCATATAGTTATGGCCATTCTCTCATTCAACTTTCCAGCTAGTGATCCCAATAGAAAAACCGGTAATTTTTAGTCAATTGCAAAACAATAAACTTTATAAGATAAACCAAACTGCCTAAACAATATGGCCTTAAGATAGTCTTCATCGCAACATCCATCTTGACATAAAAGAAAGATAGTATTCATAAAACTGTTTTGCAAAAACCAATTTAGAGAAGTTCAAATAAAGTTCAAGAGTAAGCAAACATTTAGCAAGACTATAAGCACACCTCAAAATTTAATTTCTCAAATTTACATGCAACTTTGATATGTTAATGCTTCCTTAATATTGTCAAACATCTATGAAAAGATCAAATTCACATGTCGAGCTACTTTCGCACGGAGATGCTTCATAGCACACAGAAAACAAGAGTGTAGATTTTGTCTCCATCCCTCATCCCCACCTAGAATTAGAAGAATACATTTCAGCACTAACTTCATTACTAGTTCCTTTGCGATGTTCAACATGGAGTAGTTGTTGATTCCAAAATATTTAGTTGGCCACACTAATCACATTCATTCATTCCATGTTGTCAAAAGGCATATTAATTAAGTTATTTCCACTAATTCATCCCATGTTCTTTTTCTCCTATTCTTACCCTTTGTCTTTACTGAGATAGTATATAATCCACTTAACAAGCCCCACCCGCCAGTTTAAGTTAAATAGTTTACTAAGATGGCACCAGAGCCTTGTAATTAAGAGGTTTCAAGTTTGAATTGTAACCCTTATTTATAATGAATTTATGTTGTATTTACCGAGGATATAGCCCTTAACAGAAAACTTTAGCGTATTATGATACGGATAAAGGATCTCACTTAGAAAGGTCTTTCTCATTCTCATAAGTCTTTTAAGCATTTTCCTTAGAGTCTTATGTCTTGTATTTTGCTTAAACATTTAACATTTAGTACTTGCCTCTTAGTTATTTAGACTAAACATTTTCTGTTTAGCCTAAATATTTTCTTATAATGGCTTGTTTGTTTTATTTATGTACTTGTCTTTTTCTTGTTTGTCTATTTATTTATTTATTTATAATGTTTACTCTTTAACTTGTTCCATATTTATTTTTCTAAAAATTAAAAGATTTCATTAAATAAATATTTATACAATCTAAAGTACAAAAGACCTAGAATAGTACAAAAGTTCTAGATTACATAGAGTTGTAGTTCCTAGTAATCATCTACATCTTGATATCTAAGGGATACTTATAAGACCACATAAACTAGTAATACTCCAATTCCCATCTTCTCTTCATACTGCGTGTCAGATTTGTTGCTATTCCTCTCGCTAATATGGCCAATCTGCAATGAAGAAAAATGTCTTGAAAAACTATCTCAAAGCTTTTACTTTCTTGTTTAAAAACTCTGGAATTTGGCTCTGTCCAGATGTAATATACCAAGGCTGCCCAGCTTAACTTAATTGCATATCTGTTGTAATATGCACTCTAAGCTTCCCCAATCAATCAATAGTTTCACTCCAAGAGTCCATTGGTTTGTACATGTTGAGAATAATCTACATTCAGTCCCAAACTTGTCTGGTAGACCCGCATCTAATCATAAGATGTTCTAGATTTTCCAATTCAGTATTACATAACTCACATCGCATTGAGTTAATGGAAAACTTGATCTTATCCCTTGTAAGCAACCCTCCATTGTTCTCATCCATAAGATGAATGAATGAGTTGGATTGATTTCACTGTCCCATACTAAGGCTATCCACTCCTGTCTTGTGTTCTGTGTAGTATGCAAAAATGCGTTGCACGCTTTTGTGTTGAACTTTCTTGATTTGTCTACTAGGTCCTAAATTTCATCTTGTTCTCCCACTTGGCATCTTGGCAACTCTTCCATTATGAGTCTGACACTTCTATTATTATGGAAGGGCCATATCCATTGATTATTTCTAATTAACATATTTATTCTAGTTCTAGATTCACCACTAATTTCAAAGGTTATACCTCTTTTACCTCATATAGGGGACCTTTAAAATGTCAATTATCATATCAAAAGTACGTTCTTTTCAGTAGTTGGCTATATTTTTCCACCACTGTAGATTCCTCTTTTCTCATTTGCAGATCTTCTGGTTGTCCAATATTCTCTTATGACATTTCTTTAGCTCCTCAAAAGCATCAGCTCTAGCTTTTAATTCTAGTTGTACTGTTTCTCTGCTGAACAATTTTAGTCTGTTTTGCAAGGCTTTTAACTTCATGCTAAGTTGGTACCCCTTTGAGCATGGAATCTCCCATTGCATCTCCTCTTTGAGTATGTTTCCAAATTCAGGATTGTCCATCAAGTGATTGAATATCCTAAATGGGGCCTTCCTCCTCCTATCATCTGTTAACATTCCACTACTACTGGACTGTGATATGATACATTAGGATCATCGAATATAGCACTGCTTATTTGGGTATTTCGCTATCAACTTATCAATAACCATATATATGTCCAATTTTCTCAGCAAAAACCATTCACTTGATTGCTTATTGTTCCACGTATACGAATTTCCATACTATTTCAGACTAGCCAAACCTGTCCTCTCCATGTCCTGAAGTTCTCTACAGTCCACTTGTTTCCAACTTCTCCCTCCCCTTTATTCTTTGAATTTGAGAGTGCAGCTCATTCTATGCAATTTTTCTCCAGCTCTCCGATAACTATCCATGGGAGACTCATTGTATTTCTAGTTTTCTCCAGCTCATTCCATGCAAGTTGTCTTTGGAATTTATGGTTTGCTGCATATAACCCTGTTATTGCAATCTTTGTCCCAGTAGCTTTAATCAAGGCATCATAATGTATCAACTTATCATTTTCAAGTTGTTGCGCTACTTCCACTTTCTGAGGATTGAAACCTATTATCAATTCCTAATGATTACTCATTACCCTCCATTCTTTTTCTAGGAACCATAAAATCTTCTCCATTCGCTCCCTCTTTATTTTGGTTTCCAATAAACCAACAAAATCTAACTTACCGTTCAACTCCTTATCCGCAAGTTGTTTTTTTAGGCTATTAAGACCCCTAACATTCCATGTTGTTACCTTAATCATTTTTTCTTTTTCCTTGACCTTCTCCTTTTATACTTCCTATTCAAACCCAAGTAAATAGATCTTCTGTCACTCTTGTTACCAGAAGCTTCCCTCTTTTCCACCACTGGAGTGTTGATTGTCTCTTCTTCTTGTCTTGCTCCCTTATCCTCAATTGACTGTGTTTCACTCACTGTCATATTAATCTCTTCCAAATTCATCACCTGTTTTCCATTTTCTGATCTTTGATTATACCCTGCTATTTGTGTTACAATCCCTGTCATATTTTTTCCTCCTGATTCTTTTCCTATTTCCCATTTCCTATCACTTGATTGACCTCCTGATTCATGTTCTGAATAATCTGCACTTCAAGTGGTGCTTCTCTTTCTACTAAGATGCCCTTCTCTTGGCTTGGACACCCCTCATTCATCTGCTTCCCCTCTAGCTTCTCTTTTCTTTTCCAAACCCGCTTTTCCTCTTTCAGCTTTGGTTTCCACATGTATGTTACTCCTATTGAATCCTCTGCAAGTTCTCCTTTCTCATCTAGCTTCATCATTCTAAGGGAATCTGAAAGCTTCCGTGATATATCAATATCTGTGAAGCACGGACACGGCAAAATGAAGCCGTGTCCATGTGTCCGACACGTGTCCGACACGGACACGTGGTGGACACGCGGTGGACACGTGTCAGACACGTGTCTATACGTGTCGGAATAAAAAAATTGTTTTTATCGGCTCGGACACGGCTCGGACACATTAAAAATGGCTCGGACGCGGCTTAAATCGACTCGGACACATTTTAATATGACTCATAATAATTTTATGAATTATTCAAAAATTTATTTAGTTGATACGGTAGTCTTCCTTATTAAGAAACTCAAATCCCTTGATTTTTTAGTCGTCGCTCCTTTTTATTTTCTCAAGTTCTTCTACAGTGTTCCATCTGTTTCTACAGTATTCTATCTGTTATTCGTACGACGCTAGCTTTCATCTGCTCCTTTACGTCTGCGCTGGTTCCTCGCTGTCTTCAATCCATTTTTCACGTCTGCTCCATCTGTTCTTCGTATATTCAGGTTCGTGAAAGTTAAAGTTGAAAGTTATTTCTTTTTAATCCCGTGAATGCGTGAGTCTTCAACACGCCGTGAAGCTTTCAATAGATATTAACAAATTGATTGAAAGATGACAGTTGAAACTTTACAAATATTTGACACGTTAAAGATAATCATTGAAAATTGGATATGAAATCAGTAATAGAAATCGGTCAAAGTTATGAAATCAGTAATAGAAATTAGTCAAAGTTATGAAATCGGTGGTAATAGACTAATAGACTAATAGTTTTGTCTTTTGTGTCAAAGTTATGAAATCGGTAATAGACTAATAGACTAATAGTTTTGTCTTTTGTGTCAAAGTAACTTTGTGGCTGAGAATTATGTTGAGGATTTTTTTTAACTAATAATTTACGATTACTTTTAGATGAGTTTCTAAGAAGATTTCTAATCAAACAGCTACAGTACAAATAGTGTGTGATATTTATTAAGTCTTATTCTATTTTTCTAACTTTGCACTTTATACAAAAAGTCATCTTACACTTACAGTAGTCAAATTCTCTCTAATAGATAAGCATAATTTCAGTACAATTAAGTTACACAAAAATATTTTGTTATTTTTTTATATTATTTACTTATTTGTTAATACAATTTGGTATCTTAATTAGGTATTTCAGTCTACTATTCTCCTTGTTTCCATGGCTTCTAATAGTGG
>JAOTAZ010000009.1:10506488-10516936 GCA_025629785.1 Erythroxylum oxycarpum | reverse complement strand
TGACCAGATATATAATGCTCATACAGATAAAACCAAACTCTTTTGTTTTATTAATAATAAATATTTTCATTACAAAAGTGTAACTGAAGAAGATAAAGTTACATGTAAATACACTTGCTTTTCAGGGCATTATATTTACATAACTCCAACAGTTTCCAACTACTGAATAAGGAAAATTTGTTCATCTGAAAATTCTTCTCAAATTGGCTGATTGTCCGTATTATTCTCTTATTCGATTCAAGATAAGTGATCAGCCACCACATTTTCACTCCCTTTTTATCCTTAATTTCAATGTCGAATTCCTACAGTAACAACACCCAACAAATTAATCTTGGCTTTGCATCTTTCTTGTTCAATAAATACCTCAATGTTGCATGATCCGAAAAGAGTGTTGCTTTTGCTCCAAGGAGGTATGGCCTAACTTTCTCTCATGCAAAAACCATTGCCAAAAGCTCCTTCTCGGTTGTTTTGTAATTCAATTGAGCTCTCAAAAACATTTTGCTTACGTAATAGATTGCATGCAGTTTCCTACCCTTTCGCTACCCTAGTATACAAACTATAATATGATCACTTGCATCACACATCACCTCAAATTGTAATGACCAATCGTGTGCTACTAACATTGGTGCTGTAATAAGAGCCGCCTTAAGTGTTTCCAAAGCCTGTACACACTCAACATTAAAATCAAATGGCGCATCTTTCATAAGCAAATTAGTTAGAGGTCGAGCAATTATAGAAAAATCTTAAATAAATCTTCTGTAAAACCTGACATGTCCCAAGAATGAACGAACTCCTTTCACATTCGTAGGAGGTGGTAACTTTGCTATCACTTCGATCATAGCCTTGTCAATTTCAATTCCTTTGCTGGAAATTTTAAGCCTGAGCACTATGCCTTATTTACCATAAATTGGCATTTCTCCCAGTTGAGAACTAAATTTGACTCCTCACATTCCCTAAATTCTGCAAACATGTATCAAACGAATCACTGAAAACTGAAAAATCATCTATAAATGTTTCCATAAAGTCTTCCTCTAAATCAACAAAAATTGTCGTCATGCACCGTTGAAACATTGCTAGAGTCGTTACACAAACCAAAAGGCATTCTTTTATACACAAACATTCCATGTGACTGTGGTCTTCTCTTGATCCTGTGGATAGATAAAAATTTGATTATAGCCTGAATATCCATCTAAGAAATAATAAAATGCATGACCTGATACTTTCTCCACCATTTGATCAACAAATGGTAACAAAAAATGATCTTTTCGTGTAACAGAGTTCAGCTTCCTGAAGTCAATGCACAATCTCCACCAATTCTGGTAGGAATAACCTCACCTTCCTCATTTTCAACGACAATTATACCTCCTTTTTTCGGCACACATTAAACCAGACTTCCCCATTCACTATCTAAAATAGGGTAGATAATGCTAGCATCAAGTAATTTGATGACCTCTTTATTTACGACTTCCTTTATGTTTGGATTTAATCTTTTTTGTCGTTCCCTCATAGACTTGCTTTCTTTCTCCAAGTAAATTCTGTGCATCACTACGTCGGGGCTAATTCCTCTTATATTATAAAACTGCCACCCCACAGCTCTAATGTACTTTCTTACCAACACCACTAACCATTGTTCCTACTCATTTTTCAAATTATTTAAAACAATAATAGGTAGGGTTTCCCCTTCTCCTAAAAATGCATACCTCAAATGACTCGGCAATGGTTTCAACTCTAGCACTGGTGGATGCACAATGGACGGTGGAGCTGGATTTGTTTCTTGTAGCAACTTCTTTATTCTTTCTTTTTCACCCTTACCTTCACCAATAACCTCTACATCCGGATCAAAGGAAACTTCTTTCTCCTTTCTTTCCACTACATTCGACACATAATCATCCACAACGTCTACCTTCATACAAACCTCGTTATCCATTGGGTGCTTCATGGCTGACCTCATACAAAACTCAACTTGCTCCACACCAATGCGTAATATGAGTTTCCCTCAACAGACATTTACTAGAGCTTGTCTTATGTAAAGAAATGGATGGCCCAAAATTAATAGGCATTCTGAATCAGCCTTGAAATCCAACACCACGAAATCCACTGGAATTATAAACTTGTCCACTTTCACGAGCACATCTTCCAAAATCCCAAATGTCCTCTTTGTTGATTAAGCTACATTTTTCGGGAAGTTGCACAATCTCGTTATCAATAAGAGATCTCTTTTGAGTTTGGATATCTTTCAAAACTTTAGCATACTTGGGCATATGTTCCAATGCCTCCACAAAAGAAAGATTAATCTGCATTTTTTTAACTTTTCAAGAAATGAGGCAAACTAACTATCATACTGTTGTTTCTTAAGTTATTGAGGGAAAGGGATAGGAGGTACATACTTACCTGCTTCAGCCTACTTGTTTTTACCTCTTTCATGGTGTTCACGATCGAACCTTTCCTTGTCGCGAGCGCACCCGAGGCTTGATTTTTCCTGCTTTAAATCAACTCCCAAGGTGAGATTGCACCCTGCGAATGCGACCAAGACTTTATAACTTGCTTGATTTTCCATCAACGAGCTTGCGATTGCACCCTCCTTCTGTCTGCTCCTTTGCTTTGTTCTTTACTTGATTTTCTAGCTCCTTACCACTCCTCAGTCGTATAGCTTTTAAAGACTCCTTTGGATTTGGTTATGTGGTACTCGGGAAACCTCCAAGGTTCCATTGAGCAACAGAAGTTTCCAATTGTCCCATTTGGACCTTCAAATTGTGGATTGATGAAGAGTGATTTTTTTCTATTTGATCAACCTTTGCTTCTAGCTTCTGCTGTGATTCATCTTATTGATTCGGCTTAGTTCTAATCATTTCCATAAATTTCTCCATCTTAGCCTCGATTGGATTCCTAGGCTGAAGCTTTCTTTGCTCTCCCACTGTATTGTTGTTGTTACTCCATGAAAAGTTGGGATGATTCCTAAGGTTGTAAGTGTTTGAAATGAGTTGTTTCCTGGATTGTTATTCCCCACAAAATTGGCTTGCTCAACTGTAATAACTACTGGACACTCATTGGTGAAGTGCCCTTGCTGATTGCATAACTCACATACACTTTGAATTAATACTACTGATGAGCTTGAAGTGAAGATGTTAATTTGTTTCACAAGATTCGCAATTTCAACTTGTAAAGAGTCACTGTATCAAGAGACAAAACCCCCTTCTTCTCTTTTATCATCGGTTGAGATCTATCTGATGCCCATAATGCGTTAGTAGCTGCCATTTTTTCTAATAGATCATATCTTGCATCAATTATCTTCTTCATTAAAGATCCCCCTACGGTTGCATCAATTGTACCACGAGTGGTGGTGTTAACTCCATTGTAAAAAGTTTGCAGTCGTAATTCCCAAGGTAAATTATGACAAGGACAACTTCGTTGTAACTTTTTGAACCTTTCCCAAGCCTCATATAAAGATTGATCGTCTAGCTACTGGAAGTTCGTGATTTCTTTAATGATTTTCACTGTTTTGGATAAAGGGAAATATTTGAACAAAAATGCTTGAGTTAACCCGATCTATGAAGTAATAGACCCTGATGGAAGAGAATTGAGCTACACCTTAGCTTTATCTTTCGAAGTAAATGGAAACAACCGTAATCAAATCGCATCATCTGTTACTCCATTGTACTTGAAAGTGTCACAAATTTCTAGTAAATTTGTGATATAGGTATTTGGATCTTCATTTACCAACCCATAAAATTGCATTGTCGCTTGTAACATCTGTAACAAAGCTGGTTTGATCTTGAAATTGTTTGTTGTCACAGCAAGTTATGTCACACTTTGCTGATTTGGCCGGAATCCAAGCCTAACCATATCCATCAATGTTCTTTGTTCCTCTACCATGATCTTCTCCGGTTGTATAGCTTTAGTCACACGTGTGTCTTCAGCAGCTTGACATAGAGCTGTTTCCAAACGAGAAAATTGGCTGTGAAATTCAACCAAAAGATTTGTCGAATTTCTTGTTTTTCTCCCAAACATACACATACAAAGAAATGAAATACTCAAATCAACCTGTAATTAAACTAAAAATGATGTTAGATAGATCCCTGGCATTGGCGCCAAAACTTGATGAGTTATAAAATAAAACGCACTCGGACCCCGACCACAAGCATACGGGTTATTGTAGTATGGTTATCATTCCCACGAGAATTTATACTAAGCAGCAATCATTTCTTTCCAGATTGTTTAAATTAGTAATAAGAAGATTTAGAAATTAAAGGGGATAAAATGAATCAATACGTTTAAACTTTCAGGACAAAACTAAATCTTTAAGAAGAGGAATTTCTTTCACGAATTCCCAAGATTAAAGTTCTAAAAATTGTTATCAACTCTTGCTAAAGTAAATCTGAATTCTATTATTCTACTACCCAAAGTTTCTTTAGAAGTAATTCTTCTCTCTCAAGTTTGAATTACCTACTCTGTTTTATCATAATGCAAATTTCTCAATTTAGATATAAATAAAATAGAGATGAACTGCATAACCCTTAAGGAATAAAACTTAGACACTAATCTCTTAGCATGCAAGTTCTATTTGTATGATTTTAAAGAAGAACTCAACTCTCATTAAGGTCAAATAAGAACTATTCATAAGAACAACAAACTATACATAGCAGAAGTTTAGAAAACAAGATTCACCTTAGAGGCTGAAACAACCTTCGAAATAAGGAAACTAGAAAACACACATAATAAGCAAACTAAAAATAAACTAAAAAGATGAAAACAAATGTTCTTATGCCCTAGATTATAAGCTTCGCAGAGCTCCTATTTCCTCTTCCTCGTTCTTCCTTCTTCTTCCCCCTTTCTTTTCATGCCTTTCTTCCTCTTTTATACTTCTCCTCCTTGGGAAAGGAATTCATTAATTTCCTTATAACTCTCCACCTCCAATGGATTGTAACAGCTCCTCCCCACGTTCTTATACGTTGTAGACTTCTTTTAACCTTCCACCATTCATTTAAAAATTTGTTGAAATTACGGAAGTACCCTTGAAGTTACGAAATGCAGTTACACCACGACCCTCGCGATCACACCAGGGTGCAAATAGCCTAGCTTCTGGCCAAAAATCCCAAGTGCGATCACACCAAACACTTTCACGATCGCACCAGACACCTCTTTCCTTATTTCTTCACCAACTTTTCTCATCTTGCTCCCCTGTCCCTTCACACTTAACAAAACATCAAAGTTGCATAAAAACTAAACCAAACTACTAAACCAAGAACTAAAAGTACCAAAAACATATCTAAAAATATTAACTCTTAACAAGTAAATAAACTCACATCAAGTAACAACTTTATCAAAATATTTTTGATTTAATCACCTACGAGACAATAAACTAAATATAGAAATATATATATGTACATATAAAGGTGTCAAATACTAAGTAAATAAATCCTAGATAATGTATAAAACATTATATCATTATAATCATAACACTATTATTATGTTGGATTATTTTTGCTAAACTTAAAGCATAAATATTTTGACCCCGTTTGATCTTATATAGACTACATTGCCAATATCTCTTGATGATATTCTTGATAGACATAATTGTTAAACCAATAATCTAGTCTTGTCAGATATCATCCAATGAACATATCCATAATATTATTCAGTTCTACCTAATTGTTAGGAGATTTAAATCTAGTTTTTAAAACATATTGTAATTTGTTAAGTAAGCATCAGAAAGTTCTTGATTAAATGGTTGTAGTTGGGAGATGCATAACAAAGTGATACAGGAACTATAAATGTATTGAGTTAAACCCACTTGAAAATATACTCCAAAGAGCCCACAAATAAGTTTGAATCAAACTTAAGAAAGTTAAAACAAATGTATAAAAGAATTGCAATAGTGATTATAAAGAATTAAGAATGAACTTCATTAAGGATTTAAATGATACAGAGAAAAAAAATTATATAAGTTTGAATTTCAATGAAGAATAAGGAAGACAAACACTAATAACTCTCAATAAAAAATATCTCAAAGTTGTCTTCAACTAGAAAAAGTATGCATTAAATACAAAATAAGAAAGACTAGAGTATTGTGTAAGCACAATCGTGGGATGGATTATATTTGCAAAATTTGTAACATTAGTATGCATAATTTCGGGTATGCTTATGTCTAAAATCGTAGATCTATTTATAACTTTGCAAAGTTAGACATGGTCTGAGACACATTCGTACCTGAAATCAGATATTCTTCCATAACTTTGTGAAATTGGACATAGTATTGGACATGACTATGTTAGATGTTGCGTTATGCATTGGAACTTTTAACTCCTAAATTTAGGAAGGCATGAGTTGGGACACACTATGTGTGAGCCTATGTTCAACCAAAGATGAGTGTTTCACCTCTAAACTTTTTCTAACTCATGTAATTGAATTAAACCTACTTATAATAGACCCTCTATTACGTCTAGTCATGCTTGCATTATACCCCTACACTTTAAAAGGATTCATCTTTGAAATTTCACCTGCATCAAAAAGGAAGCAAGCCTTTCTATATAAAGGTGCAATCATATGTTGATTAGTATAAAGAACACTCTTGATATTACTCCTTTTTTTCACCTTCTCACTTTTATTTTCTTCATTCTCTCTTTTCAATATCAATTGGATATTATATACCTACTTAGGTGTTAAATGTACAAAAGTAATCGAAAAGGAAATCTTGATACCTTCTAATAGAAAAGAAAGTTAGCATTTGCTTATTCACCATGCTCTCCCTACATTCATTAAGTCATTTAAACTTATACACCTTTAGATGTTTCATAGTAAACAAAATCTTTTTATAAAGATAGTGTTAGCCATATCAGTGCAACTTCTTCCATTAATAGTCATACTACATAACTTGGCATGAATGTGACATATAATCCTCTATTGCTTTTGCTCATCATCTTTGATTTCAAGACTTAATGATTTCCTAGTAACAAGCATTTTACATTCAAACAATACAATCAATACCCTTATCACTAGAAGCTTTAAGTGATGTTATAGCTTCATTTTCATTTGATTGACTTGCACTCTTTAGTTATCCATCATCTCTCATGATTATAATCTCAACCATGTATGAAGGTCATTTATTTGATAAGTACAAAGAAAGAGTTTAGGTTAATCATTCCTATTCTTCCCTTCTTCTTTCGATGGCTTTATGAAAACTCCTCTAAGATTTGAAAGATCATCTAGTTGTGGAGGAGTTTGCCCAACCTTTTTAGTCATTTGCACAAATTAAGTTTTCAATTTATTTGTTTTTTAGGGCTTTAGGTATTTTTATCCAATGGGGTGTTAAGGTTTTAACGTACTACAATTGATCTTTAAAATTGAAACAAAAAGGATTGTGTATGGAATATTCTTGAGTGAATCTGCTTAAATTTCAATGACAATCGAATATAGTTAAGTTGTTATCATTATGAATATTTAATGTTTCAACTTTTGAGTTCTTTGAATTTAAGATGTCAACAAGTTGTTTCCAGTCTTTTCATCTATTACTCTTATAAATTGTACTGAATGCAAAGTAGGAGATTATGCTTCCCCGCTTGAAATGGCTAAAAAAAGTGATACGTTGCTTAGAGGGCAAAGATTATTTGCACGTATAATTATCACTTACATAATCATCTATCTTTTGTTATTCGACTTTGAAGGTAATAGAGGAATATGCTTACAAAATGTGACTTCTGGTTACTTTGAGGACCTTTTGGTTATACATTAATTGATTGATTAATTAGCTAGTACCCAATTATATGTCTTCCATATTTGTTTAAGCTTAGCTTAGCCTTTACAGTTTATGAGGAAGAAAGTATAATTGCTTATTTAGAAGTAGCATTAAAGGGTCTATTGTGTGCTTTATTTTCTTAATTCGAGTTTTATTTCTTTTATTTTGTTTTTTAAACCTTTTGCAACAGTTTTAGGTATTAGTGCAACAATAAAAGATCCTAGAATTTGTAGTTCTTTTTGCATATGTAGAATGTCGGTTTATATATGTGTGTGAGAGTGTCTAACAATGTATTTGTCTTCACTAACATTAGGGAAAAAAATATGTTTGGATTCCTTGTCTAAAAAGGAGAAAAGGGGTTATTGAGATTCAGTTCAGATCATTCATTTTCTATTTCCATAGATATTTGATTATGGAAATTTATGTGGGAGTTTCTCATTCTTCTTATTCTTGTGATTCTATTTATCTATAGAAAAGATATTTATTAAGAAATATTATGTCCAAGATGATTCTATTTTTTCTTGAGTATCACTATTGATTTACTTAGTGAGGAGTCAAATTTCAAATATTTTTCTATTTTTTAGTTTTACTTAACATCTAAATTATTCACCAATACCTAAACTTAGTAGTAATGTCTTTTTTAACCATTATTGGGACTTTGATAATTCTAATGAATATAACCTCTCAGGTAGCATCATCTTTGGCATTTTATAACTTTTTTATGTCAAACCTTACGATAACTTTGGTTTTCATTCAATTTGAATTGTCTGTATTTACACACTAAAGTGAAACATAACTATTACATCCATCTAATTGATTTTTGTTTTTAGAAATTTAAATGTCTTATATTAATTGACTTTTAATAAATTTTGTTAAAAAGTTGTTGTAGGTATTGGTTGAAGTATAGTTGCTACTTTTGACCGTAGAAATAGGGTATTGGTTGAAGTATAGTTGCTACTTTTGACCCTAGAAATAGGTTTCAGTGTCTTTATGGTAGTTGTTTTTAGGTTGATAAAAAATGGCAAATATAAAGGTGGAGAGATTGACTATTTTAGTGCTAAGGTGGGTGAAATAATTTGATTGTCTTCATGATCAATGCTAAGATGTTAAGGTATGGGCAAGCATGGGAATTTATGAATAAATCTCATATAAATCATTTAAAGATGGTGTAAGTACCAAAAATACAACAAAACTATAAAATATTAAACAAAATATATTAAATATGGGTGTATAATTATAGTCAAATATGTATCTATCAACATATAATTTTGCTTCCTCTCGCTCATAAATAGGATTATTTGAGAATTCTTTTTTTAAGGATTCTGATGTGTCCATGAAAGTTACTCTAAGTTTAGTTTCTTTTACTACTATTAATCCAAGAAAGTGCTTTAATAGAATTAGATGTATAAAGATATAATATAGCCAATTTGCAGTCCTTTAAGTTAGGAAAATCGTGAAAAAGAACATCATTTTGATATAATAGTTTAAGCAATCAATCATATTAATATATAAATACAAATCCCAAATTATCCTTTTATAACAATTGTTTTCGTATGAGAATTTATTACATGAGTAGGTATCCTACGCATAAAGAAATAGATCCATTTACATATGTCCACATTTAATATCAAAAAAAGAGTACATTTGTAGGTTCATGTAATGTTTCCCTTAAACTTAATAAGAAGATTCATGATATGTTATATTAAATAATTTTTGCAATGAAATGCTACTAAATAAATAGGAGAGAAATATTAAAACATATATAGCTCACTTTAATCTACAATTTAGAATAATCATTACATCAAAAGTAAAATTCAACCAACAAAAAATCATTTGATTTCCAATCAAAATAATGAAAATAAAGGGATTTTAGTAAAAGAAGAAGAATTTACTAGCTAAGAAGTAAGAAGGGAGCAACAATTAAAATAAAAAAATCCAATATAAAGTATCTTTAAAGTGACGTGAAGATCCCTAAATTGAAGCCTTAGTTTATGTGAATATAGGAAACATTGATGTTTATTTACTAAACCTTGAATGTTCCAATTATCAATGTTGGGCTAACTCCTCCACAACTAGATGATCTCACAAATCTAAGAGGAGTTTTCACAAAGCCATTAGAAGGAGAATGGAAAACGAGAGCTATTATAGGCATCATCGTTATACAACATCATGTATATGCATAACACGACAAATATTTCCACATGATACCATGTGTTTTTGTAATACCACACGATGTCATATGTTTTTGCACCATATATATATATATATTAGCTAAACAACTTAGATATTGTCATTTTGTCATTCTTCATTAGGTTTTCTAACGGAGAATAATGTCAATAGTTACACGTGATATAAAAAAAGTATAATGGTAAATGATAAATTTAAAAATAAAAAATTAAAGTGAAAAAGGTCCAAACTACAGGGGATATAGTGTAATTAACCCAAATACTTGAGTTGTTTTAATGTTTTATTTTTATTAATTTGAGGAGGTTTCCATTATAATGTTTTTATAGGATATGATATGCTTACAATATTAGCACTGATGCAACTCACCAAGGCAATGGAGACTTGAGGATGCCAATGGGTCCAATTACAAGGTCACGCTCCAAAACGCTGAAGGCACAATTTCAAATTTATGTACAAGCTTTTGTTTCACAAGAACTTCAAGAAGTTTTGTTGATCAAGCTTGGGGAAGAGCTTAGGGAGACACCTAAGT
>JAOTAZ010000009.1:10414898-10430463 GCA_025629785.1 Erythroxylum oxycarpum | reverse complement strand
GCGCTCTGTAACTTCCTCAGACTGATACCTCCGACTTCCTTTGTCTGCTTTTAGTATCGTCTGTTTTTTGCTTCTGTATGATTTTTGCTTTCGTCTGACTTTTGCTTCCGTCTGACTTTTGCTTTCGTCTGTTTTTCCGCTTCGCATAAGCTTTCGTCTATTTTTCCGCTTCGTCTGACTTTCTTCGTATAGCTTTTGTCTGTTTTTTTTGCATAAGCTTTTGTCTGTTTTTCTTCGCATAAGCTTTCGTCTGTTTTTCCGCTAAGCTTTCGTCTACTTTTCTTCGCATAGCTTTTGTCTGTTTTTCTTCGCATAAGCTTTCTATTAATGTGTAATACGTCTGCTTTTCCTTTTGTCTTCTTTTTGTTTGTCATCAAAATCATTCAATACGTAAAGTCAATTTTTTGACTTAATAATCAGAAGAAACAAGGTTGGCAAAATTGCCATAACTTTCCCTACAGATGTCTGATTGATTTAAATTTTAAACCATTTGAAAGAAGATAGCGAGATCTACAACTTTCATGAAGACCTCGAAGGCCAATTCTATCTTCTAAGGGCTCGAAAATAAAATAGAACAGAAGTTAGAAGATGAACAGTAACTTCGTCTTACTTTTGCTTTGTCTTAGATGAACAGTACTAAGAGAAAGTGGATGAATAGTGATCAGATGAAGTGGATGAACAGTGATCGGACGAAGTGAATGAACAATAATCAGACAAAGTGAATGAAGAGTGATCAGACAAAGTGAATGAACAGTGATCAGACAAGGTGAATAAATAGTAACTTCGTCTTATTTTTGCTCCAGAACATCTCCACTTGTAAAAATCATAACTTTTGACTTCGATGTCCAAATTTTTTCATACTATATACCGTTGGAAAGATAAAGGAAAGATCTACAACTTTACAAAAGGAAACTTTGCTCAAATATATTTATATCAATCCCAAATTTGCCCCTAAAGTCCAAAGACGAACTCCCCATTCATATACCAACATACTACACCAAATTCTTAAGTTCATGACAACTTTTGGGATTCTTAGAGACAGAATTGAAATTCGATGTCTTCATACAAAATGTAGCCATATATTTTTAGTTTAATCCAAATTAAGAATCATCTCGTTTGAACAACTAGAAGGGAAGTTATGGCTAATAGACCGAAACATACTTAGTGAACATTTTCCAGATCACTGCCAATTTTATTTTTAAATCTTTCCTTATCACGACTCATACCGAGGTCACTCTTTCTACTCCTCGTTTTCAATAAAATCACATTTAATATCACTTATACCCGGTAATTGTCAATGAATGGATGTACCACTTTTTATACAAAAATATTCCATATTTATATGCATATATGCTAAAATGATGTATGAACAAGAAAATGCATTGTCTTAGTTTCTCTTTAAACTCGCTTGTACTGAAATTTCGGGTCTTAACCCTTAATATGGTAGCGGGATGTTACATAGTTTGAAATGTAATCAATAGTTAAAACAATCGTTTAGTATATGTTTAGGTTAGAATTGTGTTAGTTTGTTAATTATTTATGTTTAAAGTGTTTTATGGGCGAGTACTAGCCTTTGAGCTTAATTATTATATTTTTGAGGTACCATGATGTGTTTGTTGGTGTATTAGGGTCAACATCGAAGAATGGAGAAGTTTTAGATACACTCGGGCCAAAATATTGGCCCATGATCGTGGCACAATAGGCCACGATCATGACCAAACCGCCAGATTTGGCCCACATTCGTCACAGATGTTGGATACCATTTCCAGAATCCAACTCTTAACAAAATACCATCATAATTGAGCGTGGTTCCTTTCTCTTCTTGCTCCGATACCAAACTTGTTGGGCCTCATTTCCAAAGTCCAACCCTTGAACTATAAAACGTATGCGTATTATTGCTTGTCATACAATGTGAGTGTAATCCATAGAAATCATGAAGCTTAAAGTCTTATACCATTTCTAAGTTCTTTTCTCCATAACAAATCCCACTATATATATGTATGTAACAATAATTCACAATCAAAATAATCATATCAAATCGATAACTTCCTCAAGTATGCCTAATTTCAACTCAACTTTATATGTATATGCATATTTATACTTACACTCAACATCATCCATACATAATTCATAATTACTTAACATCAAAGAATAGACTTTTACAAGCTCTAAAGGCATTCCAAGCCACAATTACAACAATAATCCAAAATCTCAAAAGACAAAAGTTACATGAAATAAACACCCTTAAATACGACTAAAGCCTTGTGTTTTCCAAAACTAACTCAAAATATAACATAAGCAAATTTGGAGTGATGCCTTGACTCTCTTTCACTCCATTACTTGCTCATCACCTGGAGATGGGGACGGAAAAGGGGTTCAACTTAAAGCTCGTGGGTAACAAGTTTATAACGAAGAATAAGCAAAACCATTAAAATGTTCATTTGTCATATAAAAATCATAATAAATTCATAAAATGCTTCATTCTTAAATTCCCAATTCGAACTAAAAACTCATAGTTAAAATATTATCACATCAACACAACATATCCATTTAACGATCAATACAAAACACTCAATTTATGTAACATACTTGACCATTCAAAGATGCAATGCACAACAAATGGCTCAGAGGTTCCATGGAAACAGAATGGAGAAATCGAGGTTTAGCCCATAAACAGAATGAGTCCATTTCGAAGCTCATATGCCACAAACAGACAGTCGGGAGAAGGTTCTTGCCATCATGCACGTGATGAACAGAATGGTTCCATTCTTGCCCAAACAGAAGCACATAATCATGCTCAAATCAATTTATCGAATGCTCATCCTTTCGAGTTTTTCTATCTTTTCATTCATACAAAATGCCATAACATGTTTTAATGGCATAACTTGATCATAATTCATAAATCTCAATGCATTTTCAATAATCACAACAATTCAAATCTCATCAATTAAGCTTATTCACATATGAGCAATTTCTTTAAATCGTTTAAAAGCAATATATGAAGTAATTGAAATCATTTTTCTTGTCTTGATTTGGAAAAACATTAATGGCTCATTATTCAATTATAAACATGAAACCCACCTGAATTCCTTGCTTAGATACATGCTTAAAAGATGCCACTCCTCTTTATCCTCTTGCCTTCCTTGATTCCCTTTATCAAATGCGAAATTCCCATTCAGTAGGAATATAATTTGAGGACCTATATATTGCATATTCACTAAGATAAATTCTAAAAACTCAAGTTATTCCAAAAGTCCAAACATTCGGGTCAATTTTCCATGATTGCTCTGATCAATTAAATGGCAAAATCTGATAATATTCTCTTCTAGAAAAATGTTCCCCACTGTTTTATGTTTCTAATGACACCAAACTCATTCAATTTAGGAAAACATGATTTACGAAAATGTTGGAGTTCGCCGCGGAGAACATGTCTAGAAACCTCCCGTAAACCTGTTTTTCGACATTCTTAATCTATATAATTCCCATCTTTCAAATATAACCCATGTTAACCCTAAACCATCATTCCTACTTCATTTCTAAGCTCATTCTAGCCCAAAATCATTCAAAAACACAACATAATCATTAACCCTAGGAGATTAAAACATTTTTCCTATACCATTACTCCTCATTTTCACTTTTAGCTATCAATCAAGAAGGTTTGAGTCTTGTACTTACTTGTTAATGCTTCAAATTCTTCAAAAATCTCCAATCCCTAGCTTTCCTCTTTTCTTCTTCTTCTTTCTCCCTTCGTCCATGTTTCTTCCCTCTCCAATACAAGACAACATTTCTTCATCTTCTAATTAATACTCTTAATGAATGTGAAAGGTCCACTTCGCCCTTCACGTTAATGCTTATAGCTTTATATGGTTAAGTGACTTGCCTAAAATGGCCTTATGCATTCTTACCACTTTTAATACAACCAAACCATATATTAAAATCCTATTAACATTTACTTAACAAGTAGCTATAAAACTTTATCCATCAAACCTCATAATTCATTTAAATCATGTTTAATTTAATAAGAAAAATATCAGGGGCCAATAACTCGCCCCTCTTAAAAAGAATTTCGTCCTTGAAATTCTTATCTGATTGATCAGGAGTGCAGAATGTTACCCCGTTTCTCATTTAAATTCATCACTCGAATATTTTCTTTCAAATGACCGTAGTCAATAGACTCACTTGGTTTTCCAATCCCTTATTTGGTTATTCACTTTCTTAACTAGTTCCTTATTATGTTTCTAATCACTCACAACTTTTCCACTTCTTGTGTCGATAAAACCAATATCATATCATATCAATATTTCCTTAATGTACTCAAGTATATCACAATTTGAGCTAAGACATCTTTTATTAGTTGCACTAAGTTATAATAATTTCATCTAGACCAGTTCATATTGGGCTTAGTGAATCCTTTTTCCTAACCTAAGCACACCTTGAACTCTTTGTAATCACACCTTGGCAAGGAGATACCTTTAGAGATAATTCATTTTTCACTTAATAATTCACATCACTTTAGTGTCAGTTCATGTAACTCTTATGTCAATATCACTGTATTCCATGTCTTTTGCATGGATTCACCTAATTCATTCATCTTTATTGAATCACTTAATTTCTAATACTGATCGATTTCACTTATCAACAACCTCTCCAATCAATCTGACATTTAATCATTTTTAGGCCTTCATCATCACAATACAAAAGCGAACAACTCTTTTTGTCATTTGACTCCTCATACAGTATTCTAAAGAAATCACTTTGATAACAATTGTGATACTTAGAGTCTAATAGAACTATACATTGATCTCATGTTCCTACTGAACTCCAACTAAAAACTTTAAGCATATTTCAGACAGTTAATACTGTTGATAATTCAAACATTCAGTCACTGATTTTACATTCTTAGTCGCTACATGATATTCTGACGTAATCCTACTAGGATACATAGCTTAAGTTACCATTTGTATTATGCTAACAATCTCTTTGCTCAATCATCTTTATCGGTACACATACTTCTTATTTCAATCACAAAGTATCATTTTTCCTACTCGAACTCAAAATTCTTACTCATTTACAATTTCTTAGTAAGATTCACAATTTCTAAATCTTCAATTTGGGCTTCGATTTGCCCATAATTTAACTCCATATTCTACGCTCTTTATTGCGCTAGATTTGATAACCTCAATATCCAAATTTGTGATACACTGCTGCTGAATTCTCTATTCAATGCATCTGATTATAACACTAGCTTTACCAGTATAGCACTCATTTATACAATCAAAATTCTTCAAATAATTCTATATGTTGCCTCAGTCTCGTATTCAATTCTTTCATCTCAGTATTCACCTAAAAAATTACGTGATTTGCATATTTCAAAATATTTCTGTATTTATAATGTCTCCAAACTTTCAGCATAATCACTATTGTAGCAAGTTCGATTCATATATCAAATAATCATTGAGGTTTCAATTATGTCCAAGCGTATGAAATCACTTCATCATGCTGCAATGGATTTTATCGTTATCTCTTATACAAACAACATTGCATCCTATAAAATCTCCAAATCTAGATAATATAACTAATATGGGTGTTATAATTCCTCAAACATTCTCTTTACTTTCATCACTCATTCAATTTACATATTTTTCCTCAATTATTCAAACCATTCTTCCCAATGTTTCTAATACATATAACATGTCATCAAATTTTTGCTTGGATCTCTTTAATTCTCAATACCATAGTGCTGTCAAGGTTAATTGTTAACTCAAACAATTATTATCAAACTCCATGTTTCCCCTGATTAGTTCTCATAATTCTTTAAGTAACTAATTCCTCAATGAGGTAACACCGTCTCACATTTTTTTCACATCCATATCAATTAAAGAGCATATCTATAACTAAAATTCTGTCAGCATATTCAATGACATAATCACCAATACTGAATTTATGTCTACCATATCAGACAATGTGATATTTCTTATTTCTAAATATCCACAAACTTTCATTTCCTCATATCATGAAATGCTCATGTAAGATCCTAAACCTTGCTCTGATACCCCAACTGTTAGATCCCGTTTCCAGAATCCAACTCTTAACAAAATACCATCATACTTGAGCGTGGTTCCTTGTAATCTCTTCTTGCTCTAATTTCAAATATGTTGGGCCCCGTTTCTGAAGTCCAACCCTTGAACCATAAAATTTATGCGTATTATTGCTCATCATACAACGTGAGAATAATCCATAGAAATCATAAAGCTTAAAGTCTCATATCATTTCTATGTTCCTTTCTCCATAACACATCTCACTATATATATGTATGTAAAAATAATTCGCAATCAAACTAATCATATCAAATCGATAACTTCCTCAAATATACCTAATTTAATCTTAACCTTATATGTATACGCAAATTCATACTTCCACTCAACATAGTCCATACATAATTCATAATTCCTTAACATCAAAGAATAGACTTTTACAAGCTCTAAAGGCATTCCAAGCCACAATTACAACAATAATCCAAAATCTCAAAAGACAAAAGTTACATGAACTAGACATCCTTAAATGCGACTGAAGCCTTGTGTTTTCCAAAACTAACTCAAAATACACCAAAAGCTAATTTGGAGTGATGCCTTGACTCTCTTTCACTCCATCTCTTGCTCATCACCTAGAGGTGGGGACGAAAAAGGGGTGAGCTTAAAGCTAGAGGGTAACAAGTTTGTAAAGAAGAATAAGTAAAGCCGTTAAAATGTTCATTTGTCATATAAAAGTCATAATGAATTCATAAAATGTTTCATTCTCAAATTTGCAATTCGAACTCAGAACTCATAGTTAAAATATCATCACATCAACAAAGCATATCCATTTAATGATCAACACAAAACACTCAAATTATGCAACATACTTGACCATTTAAAGATGCAATGCAAAAAAAATGGCTTAAGCGTTCCATGGAAATAGAATGGAGAAATCGAGGTTTACCCCATGAACAGAATGAGTCCATTTTGGAGTTCATATGCCACAAGCGAGCAGTCGGGAGAAGGCTCTTGTCATCGTGCACATGACGAATAGAATGGTTCCACTCTTGCCCAAACAGAAGCCAATAATCATACCCAAATCAATTTATCGAATGCTCATCCTTTCGAGCTTTTCTATCTTTTCATTCATACAAAATGCCGTGACATGTTTTAATGGCATAACTTGATCATAATTCATAAATCTCAATGCATTTTCAACAATCACAACAATTCAAATCTCATCAATTAAGCTTATACACACAAGAGCAATTTCTTTAAATCGTTTAAAAGCAACATAGGAAGTAATTGAAATCATTTTTCTTTCTTGATTTAGAAAAACTTTAATGGCTAATTATTCAATTATAAGCATGAATCCCATCTGAAGTTGTTGCTTGGATACATGCTTAAAAGATGCCTCTTCTCTTGATCCTCTTGCCTTCCTTGATTCCCTTTATCAAATACAAATTCCCATTCAGTAGGAATACAATTTGAGGACCTATATATTGCATATTCACTAAGATAAATTTTAAAAACTCAAGTTATTCCAAAAGTCCAAACATTCGGGTCAATTTTTCATGATCACTATGATCAAGTAAATGACAAAATCTGATAATATTCTCTTCTAGAAAAATGTTCCGCATTGCCTTAAGTTTCTAATGACACCAAACTCATTCAATTTAGGAAAACACGGTTTACGAAAATTCTGGAGTTAACCATGGTGATGGCAAAAGTTCGCCATGACGAACATGTCCAGAAACCTCCCGAAAACCTTTTTTCGACATTCTTCATCTATATACTTCCCATCTTTCAAATATAACCCTTCTTAACCCTAAACCATCATTCCTACTTCATTTTTACGCTCATTCCAACCCAAAATCATTCACAAACACAACATAATCATTAACCCTAGAAGATTAAAACATTTTTCCTATACCATTCCTCTTCATTTCCACTTCTAACTATCAATCAAAAAGGGTTGAGTCTTGTACTTACTTGCTTAGCTCCACGATCCTTCAAATTCTTCAAGATCTTTACAACCCTAACTTTCCTCTTTTTCACTTCTTCTTCTCCCTTCATCCACGATCTCTTCTTTTTTTTAACCAAAACAATATCTTCTTCTTCTTTTTATACCTTTAATAAGTGTGCAATGTCCATTTTGCCCCTTCCTTTAAGCCTTATGTCTTATAAATCTTAAGTGAACTTCCAACGATGCCCTTCATTCATTCTTATAACATTAATGCTTCAATTCAATTAATCTATTTCATAAAAATCCTACTAACCTTGACATAAATAATTAGCTCCAAAAATTAATCCATCAAACCTCATAAATTATTTAAATCATGCTTAATTCAACAAGAAAAATTTCGGGGACCAACAATTTTCATTATGTACCTTGATTAATTAGGTCATCACAATTTATACATTTTGTGATATTTATGAATGTCTGTGCTTAGCAGATGACTGCTATGAGTGGTATTTTGAACTAAATATTTCCCAACTGAGCTTTCAAGCTTAGTCTAAGTAATAGGAGTAAGGTACAGGAATCATCTATAGGGACCAAGGCCAACTATTAGTAGTAAATGTACTTTTGGATTGTATCTTTCGCTTAAAGATGATTGTATATGTAACAATTTGTAACTAAGAATTTAAGTTGTTTGTAATATTTCATTTATATTATCATATAAATGTAAAGACGTAATACTACTAAACGATAAAAGTGATATGAAATTTTATAAAATGTATATGTACAACATTGAAAAGACAAATGTGTGATGACAGTCCTTATAAATGAATAGAAATGTATGCCAGGACTATTTGTACAAGAATTTGGTTGCCATGTATATAGGTGGTTGTAGGTTTCGTATAAGGGGTGTTACATTTTATAATATCAAAGCCTACGATTTTGATGGTTCTAGCCAATAAGAGTCTAGTAAATCATCTATGTACGTAATTTGTTTGTTGTGTTGGCCTAATACAGATGTCCTTGTTTTCTTATAGATAGTAAAGATGGAAAGACCTCATGAAGCTTAGGAGGAGTTAGTTGATAGTGTGATAGGGAGAGATCAATCAGCTTCAGGTCCTCCTGAGCCTCCAAGGGGTGAAATGTCGATATTGTCAGTACCTGGGGAGATGTTTCTAAAGCTCCCCTATGATATGATGATATTGATGGATAGAATGACCGAGCCTAAAGGTCCCATAGAAGTTTTGAGAAAGCATGAGGTGGAAGAATTTGTGGGTGTGACTCTAGAAGAATATGATAAGGCAAAATACTGGTTAGAGCGGACACAGAGTTCTAGAGGAGATGAAGTGTCCAAATAAAGAAATGGTTACCTGTGATGACTTTCTCCTGTAAGGGGCAATCTATGATTGGTGGAAATTAGTCCTATTGCATCCTTAGATGCCTAACCCTCTGACTTGGGAGTTCTTTACCTAAGAATTTAAGAAGTATGTCATAGAAGCTTATAAAGCAATCCAATGGAAGTAATTTTAGAATTTGAGACAAAGAAACCTATCTGTGGCTGAGTATGAAAAGGAGTTCAGTCGGTTCAACAGGTATGCTCTAAAGATTTTTCTAATAGAGGCATTCTGATGCTGACAATTTGAGGATGGATTGAATGATTCTATCAAAGAGTACTTAGTGGTAGTAACTTCTCTACAATAGGTGAGCTACTATTAGCTGGTTGAAGTAGCAATCAAAGTAGAAAAGCAAGAGACAACCAAGAGAGAAAAAGCACAAAGGAGGAGTTTCTTTAGAGGTGGCTCGTCTTTGGGCAAGAGGACTCGAGACTCACAAGGTGCGTCCCCAATAGAGTCAGTCATAGCCCAGCCACTAGAGGAAGACGTCAAAGGTAGTCCACAACATCTAATACTAGTATAAGATTTTCAACTAGACAGGGAGATGGACCACTAGAGTACCCACACTATACCAGGAAACATTAAGGGCATATGTAAGTGGTTGACTGGGGTCTATTTTAAATGTGGGGTACTAATCATGTGATAGCTAATTGCTCATAAGGCTCAAGATAGGGTAGAACACCTCAAGAGGAGCAAAGAGGCACCCAATGCACCCATTATAGCTAAGGGATGAGGTAAAGGTAGAGGAGTACTAGGCCTAGGCAGGCCTAGAGCCACTCTAAGCACAGTATCTGAGTCTATTGATCGTCCTATATGTAACATCCCGTTCCCATACGAAGGGCTAGAACCCAAAAATATGGTACATGTGAGATCAATGAGAGATTAAGAAAATTACATTTTCATGCTCATGCATATTGTTAGCATACAGGCACGTATATGTGAGTTTTTGCACACATTAAAATGATTGTACATGCATTCATTGACAATTGCAGGGTATAATCGATTATAAATATGGTTATGTGAGAATTGTGAATTTATTGTATTGAAAATTGATGTGGAGAATATATGTATTGATTTGGAGAGTGTATATTTTGATTTAGAATTTTTAGTAAAGTTCAGGAAAATTTTCTAAAAATTTGAGTAATTTTTGGACTAGCAAAGATGCCAAATGGCAAGACAACTGATGATTAGTGGTAGAAATGAGAGTCAAATGGCAATGGAAATTTTTGTAAATGACTTTGGGATTTAATCACATACGACATTTAAAATCAAGAGCAAATTGAAAATTGAAGACAAATGGACTAGTAGATTAAAAGACCAAGAAGGGCCTTAAGAGAGTGACATATGGCAAGTAACACCACGCCACTTATTTAACCTACGAAATTATTAAGTGAAAGACCCATATTTATGGTCTTTCACTTGTCTTTTACAAGACATGCTCCATTTCTCCATCTTCTTCTTCTTTTCTTTGTCTTCTTCATGTATTCTCTTCCTCACTCACGACACTTCACTCTCACCCTCATCATGTTGAACTTTGTCTAACTTTTTCACTTTGCTTCTTCAAGAATTATTGTCCTCTTCATTTCTTACTAAACACCTAACCCTACCACCCTAAAATGATGATGCACGTGTTAGAGAGGGAAGCTAGCGTTAAGTGAGATCTTGAAGAATTGGAAGCTAAATCAAGTAAATATCTTGTCATGGGTTTTGTTAAAGGAAGCATTTATGATGATAGTTAGAGGTCAATGACATGAAATGGTGTTTTGTGTATGTTTGTGTCGTGAATGATGAAGAATATGTAAATTTCTTGCTTTTATTGATGATTAATGATTTATAGAGATGTTTTAGAGGTTGAATGATTATGACAAGGAGTTTTGTATATGCTCGAACGTTAGTGAAGAAATTAGCATACATATATATTGATGTTTTGTTTCATATAAATGCTAAATAATGGGTTAGGAGTTGTTTTATAGATGATTGATGTTGCATATGATGAGTAAGAAACTATGAGTTATGCTAAACATGTTTTTAAGATGGATTGGTTGTGAAAAGGATGTTTTAATGAGAATTGGAAGTTGATGAGTATATAAATGCGTTTATTACCTACATGTGTTAATGGATGAGTGTAGAAATGAGTTGAAATGGAGTATAGAATGAGGAGTAGATGGAGTACAAAAGGTGATCTTTGTATGAGTTGTGTTAGGGTAAGATTTAGAAACAAAATTGGTAGCAGCAATATGATCTCTAAATATGCTTCTGTGTTGTTTTAGCCATCACCTGCTCTGTAGTTGTCCAAATGAGATAATTCCTAGTTTGAATTAAACTAGAGATATATGGCTACATCTTTTATGAAGACATTGAATTTACATTCTGTCTTTAAGAGTCCCAAAATTTAACATGAAATTGAGAACTGTGTGCAGTACATTGGTGGATGAATGTATATGTTGTGTTCTGTTTTGAATGTATGAGAATGTGTTATACTTTGAGTGTTTATGATCAAGTAAGGAATATGATATGTGTATGGATGATGTTGAGTTGAAATTAGGTATCCTTGAAGAAGTTATCCATTTGAGATGTAGTTGAATGTGATGAATCAAATGAGTTGAGATTTGAGAGTTAATGAAATCTAATTGGTGTTTAAATTGTTATGAAGTGATATTGCATTAGAAGAGGTGAACTTAGGAAGATTATGAGTGAAAGTGATGTTAGAATGGGTGTAGGATCCATTGGAGATGTTTTAGAGGAGGAGAATTGAGTAAAAATTCGAAGAATACATGATCAGGCCGTGTATATTAGCACTGATCGTGTATTTCTAATGCAGAAAGGCCATCAGACTCGAGGAGTACACAATCTGCCCGTGTATTCCCACACGATCCGTACATTTTGACCCTCTAAATGGCAAAATCTCTCCTCGGAGTCTTAACAAAAGTTGTAGATCTATAAGTCCTCTTCGAAATTGTTCTAAGACAACCTTAATCTAATAACTCTAGTGAAAGTTATGTCAGTTGTCCCAAAATAGGTACAATATAATTGAGGACATAACCATGTTTGATTCTTTTGGTCATAACTTCATCATCCGACTTCCAAATGAAGTGATTCCTGAACCAATAGATTCCTAACACATTTTTCTATCTCTCCATAAAAAATTAGTAACCTTTTGTGTTAATTTTAAAAATATTGGTGGAAAGAAAGTGAGGGAATCGGTTGGAAGAGCAGGAATCGGTTATGAGACATGTGTTAAGGATATATACCCGGGAAAATCATTGAATATGCATTGTACATATTTCATATACATATATGTGCATTAATAGACACTTATACAATTGTGCAAGATCATGATAAGTGTATGTTTTTGATGATATAGTGGAACATATAGAGCGCCATCATCCAGATGTTACCGAGATTTCGAGGCAATAGCTTCCGGAGCAAACTGTTAGTAACCTAGACGGCCTCACTTAATTACTTGTTTGCTTAAATTATGTTTTGAGTTATTTTATGAATGTGATTTGAGTATTGATTTTGGATAATAAAATATACGAGGAGTTATTATTCGGGAATGTATAAGAAGTGCTGCTTTATGTGAATGTGACGGAATAATTGTTGCTCAACAATGCTATTAAATACTGGACCTTGGGTCCGATGATAAAAGTAATTTGAATGAGAATGTGCAAGCATGTGATTGATTGAGAATAGGATTTGTGAAGCATTTCAATACATGAATGCATATAAGATAAAAGAAGTTGTGACCAGAGTCGCCAGTATAAAGAGCTTAAAGCTCAGATTGTGAATAAAGCCTCAAGCCTAGTTATGAATGTATCTGGTATCTACTAAGGGATATGAGACATTATTTGACACAACTCGGTATCCACTAAGGGATATGAGCTAGTAAAAAGGCACTCAGTCACAACAATAATAATAAATAAAAGTGAGTCTCACATGCATTGCATTTATACTTGATATGTGTATTTTACATGAATGAAATGACCATTATGATTGTTCTGAAAGTGAAAGGTGATATTTTATGAATATGAAAAGATATGAATAATATGTTATATGTATTGATGTGATGCTTGAATTGAAAGCATCGATGATGGTTACCTCATTGAGTTCGTAAAACTCACCAAAATTGCAACGTTGACCTTTCAGGACCGAGAGATAACTCTAGCTACTGAGAGACGCTACAAGCAGTGTATACTTGTGATTTAGGAAGAGAAGTCATGGCTCAAATGTAGAACCCCACTCCCGTGATGACCCAAACCCGACATCGATGGTGATATAAGAGTCCGTGCCCCGTAAGGGTGATGTGCTAAAGCACTCAATCATTCAAAAATCGGTACACTTTTTTTTTAATAAAAACAAAATATGCGAAAGTCAATAATCAAATAGGGCATAAGCCCTTTCCAAACATACAATGCAATTTACAAAATTCTCATATGGTCATTTGGGCCCTTCATTTCGAAATACAAATTTACACAAAAGTTGCAGAATATTCAATTCAGTACAAAATTAAAGACATGCAATGCAAACGCGAATTGATCCCGACCCTTGTCCTTCACTTGAAAGCTGTAGGTATACTTTCATTTGCTTAACGGGGTATTCTTATGTTTTTGAAAAATATTTGCAAATTTTGGGTGAGTTTTGCGAACTCAGTGAGTGACCATCATCGCTCAATCACATAACAAATAATTCACATATCATACTTTATTTCATTTTTCACATTATTTCACATTCAGTACATTTAATCATTCATACTATGTATCAAAATTCACATTTTCCATTATGCATATGCAGTGCACATGAGACTCTCTTTCCATTTGTTATTCTGTTGTGATCGAGTGCCTAAACTGTCCCGTATCCATTGGATACCAGGCTCATTGATAACTGTCCCATATAGGGCTCATTAAACGTTGAGCCTAAGGCTCTGAATCACTTTTGAGCTCGAGGCTCTTTTTCACACATTGAGCTTGAAGCTCTGATCGTTGGCTATTCTGGTCATAACTACCTTTATATTTCATGCATTCATGCAATGGAATGCATCACTAACAATTGTATATCTCATTCAAACACTTTCCCATCCCATCGGAACTTAGTCCGGCATTCCACAATTAAGTGGAGAATTCACAATGTCATTTATATACAAATACAAATGCACATGCAGAACATATTTAACAATCTAATTCACATTCAATGGCACTTCAACATTTAAATCAAACATCACAATCAGTCACATTCACATTATGATTGAGTAGTTAATGAATACAGAATTCAATAACAAACAATAAAATGAGACCATCTCGGTCTACTCACAGTGTAACATCCTACCCCCGATTGGAAGGATAGAATAGTATTTTAGAAAGGGCTGAGAGTGGTTAGGGTTGTTTTGAAATATTCATGTATACCGTTACACGTGAATAGTGAAATTTACATATGAAAATAACTGTGCATGCATTTAAGACATTTCCCGGTATATGTGCCTAAATGTGATTTTGTTGTGGAAAATGTGGTTTTTGTACTTGAAAAATTAATTGGAGTGATTTTTGTGTGTTTTACATTTTAGGAAAATTTTAGGAATTTTGCAGGAAAATTTTTGGACCGAAAAAATCACCAGGTGGCGGACCGATTGGTTTCCGGTACTGGAAATTTCTGCCCAATGGCACTGGATATTGAAGTAAATGATTTTGGGATTGTAATTAAAGCCATTGGAATTGAATGGATTAAAGATTAAATTCTTCTAAGGTTTTATTAAATGTTATTCATTGATTTTTGTCTTTTTCTCATTAACATGACAATTGTCTTAAACTCATTAAATGCTTAGGTTACCTCATTCACGACACCTCCACAAAAAGCCAACAAAATAATTTGAAAAACATGAATGTTGTCTTTGATTCCTTCTCATCCGAAACTTCCTATCTTCTTCTTCTTCATTGATTTTCTCCACTTAGTCTAACTTACTACTCTTCTCTCCTATCTTAAGTACTTCCTTTCATGTATTTAAGCTTGAACCTCCTACCTCTTTTGCTATGATGATGAACGTGTCTGTGAAGTGAAGTGGAGGAGTTGATGTGTTAGTTGAAGAAGTGAAAAGTTAAAAGCTTTCATAGGTAAGATTGTGTGTGAAGCCTTGATTGTTCATTAAAGGCATGAATTGTGATGTTTGTGCACCTAATTGCATGAGAATTTTGTTAGTTGAAATGGGT
>JAOTAZ010000009.1:10401361-10414798 GCA_025629785.1 Erythroxylum oxycarpum | reverse complement strand
AAAATAGTGGGAGTAACCAAATGCATGATTAAAGTCCTAATCTTATTTGGTAGTCATGGCATATAATTGATTACTTGCTTTTCTTACATTTATATTTTGTTCTTAGTAAAATTCACCTTGTTTAGTATAGTTGATACTAAGGTAGTGAACCCAAGTTCTTGACATAGGATATTGATATGTGCTTAATTGTTGATATTTTTAACTATTTTCACTTAGCGATTATTGACATAAAATGCTTAAGATACTCACTTTAATTCATATTTGATTTTAGGTACAATCTGAAAGAAAAGAAATTAACATGAGTCGAAAGCACTACAAATGGGTAATTTTTCGGATATTTATTTTTACTTGTCTTTATGAAGGAAGAAGAGAAAAAGAAAACAATAAGACAAGAAATATAAAACAAAGAAGAAGTGGACCTAAGCGTGGGCTGCGTTTATTTAGGAGCAAAGCAAAAGTAAAATAAATACACGGCCCAAGCATAAAGTAGAGGAGGAATGTAGATGACTGGGATTAATAAATCAGGGAGCAGAAAATTAAAGGAGCAAATTTTAAATCAAAGCATACGGACAGAAGGTAGCCACACATAACTGAGGCACAAGTAATTAAATGAAGTTGGCGGCAACAATTAAAGGAGTTGTGAAGGCAACACGCAGGGGGCGACAGCTGGCGTGAAACAAAGGAAAATCATGCAAGAAGAAAGGAATTAGAAGCAACACGTGATAGACGATAGGGACTCCAAGCAACAGCAGTGACAAATCAAATAAAAATCACACAATACAGAGGATAGTTGTAGGCGCAAGGAATAGGAGCAAAATTAATTAGCTAATTAAATCAAGTGGAAAGCACGACGCCCAACAACGCAACAAATTGGAGAACAAGGCAGCTCATTATTCCAAGACTGCACAGTGGACACGTAATAGGCGCAATAATAAGAAATAAATAGAGTAGCGCTAGTGAAAAATAGGAGAGCACAGTTGTCGGCGCACAACAGAGAGAATAATCACAAGAATGAGATGAGTAGCTAAAGGTGCGGCATCAAGCTCAAGACAGTAGCGTTGGTGGGCGGAAGCAGCTAAGGGCACAACAGCGTTGGACGCTAGAGTTGTTGTTGCGTTGGACGTTTGAGATGCAACAGAAGAGAGCGCAGAAGGTTGGAAAGCAGCAGAATTAAATGGTCAAATCGATGAACAGTGGAAAGGAGAGTAGCCAGTGAGCAGTAAGGGATTTTCGATTAGGGATTAAGTATGGAGTTGAAGCATTTTTTTTTGGGAAAGACCTATGAAGAGCTGAACGTCTCGACGCCGGTTCAGAGGTAAAATCAACGCCGACTATCCGGGTTAAGTATTATTTTAATTATTTTGTTGTTTCTTTCTCTCATTTAGAAATTGATTGTATTATCCGATTTTCATTGATTTGGGTATTGTGTATGGATAATCAGATTTTCGTTATTATTCGATTATTTGTGTATGAACTTATTGGGTATTGTGAGTGTTGATTTTAATGTGTTCATTGGATTGTTAATTGCAAAACCCATTCCTAAAATTTCGATATAATCCGTAATTATTATGTTGAAATTCATGTGTAGCGACTAATTATTCGCAATCATTAGGGAAAACATAACCTAGGTTAAATGACGCATCGTATGTAGTTGTTGCCTTGATTAATCGGTTTTCCTAATTCGAAATGCTACTGCCTAATTAAATCTAGAGATCATATCCTAGGTTGTTAGATGGTTAGGTTTAATTAACGATCGTATCTTGATTAAACACAACCTAAGGGAAAACTCGGGTTAATTTTTAGCCCACGATTAATAGTTTCAATGAGAGGATAAAGAACAACAAATTAATAAAATTTACTTGCTTAGGGTTTAGGCCGAGATTGAACCGAAGAACCAGGTCCCTACCGAATTTCCCATTTTTATTATTTTTGCATGTTTTCTTTAATTAGTTTTTATTAGTGAGCTTTATTTTATTTTTATTTTTCCTTTCAAAAAATCCAAAATCCCCTTTTTCGTAAACACCGATTATTTTCATTTCATAAACTTTATATACACTCTCTGTGGGATCGACCTAGACTCGCCACTGCTACAGTAGTAGTCTAGTTATTTAAATTTTCACTAGCGTTACGATGCGCGGTCAATAACTCTCTGAGCTTGGACCAAAAAGGAGTTCTTTGGAAGGTATAGTTATAAGCATATATAATTGATATACATCTTCAAGTTGCTCTTTATATAAATCAATTTATTTGCAATCAATGAGCTAAGGATATCAATTTCTTCCCCATCCAGTAGCACTAATATTCTACCATTAAAGTGGCACGAATAGTTAGTGATAAGTTTATCATTATCCCTCATAATCCTTAAATCCAAAAGGCTTATTATCCAAAATGAAATTCCTAAGCACTTAACACTTAGTAGAGTAGTTTAATCCCCTAATATTCCATGTAATAAGGATCATGATCCCTGAACAAAAGAAGAACCTTTCTCCTTTCTGATAGATTTTGTAACATCCCATTCCTATACTAAGGGTTAGAACCAAAAAATACGATACATGTGAGATCAATAAGAGATTAAGAAAATTGTATTTTCATGCTCATGCATATTGTTAGCATACACGCACGTATATATGATTTTTTTGCACACATTAATGGATTATAAATGTGATTATGTGAGAATTGTGAATTGACTGTATTGAAAATCGATGTGGAGAATATACGTACTGATTTGGAGAGTGTATATTTTGATTTAGAAATTTTGGTGAATTTTAGGAAAATTTTTTAAAATTTAGGTGAATTTTAGGAAAAAAAATTCTGAAAATTTAGGTAATTTTTAGACTAGGAAAAATGCCAAGTGGCAAGACAATTAATGAATAGTGGTAGGAATAAAAATCAAATGGCAATGGAAATTTTTATAAATGACTTTGCGATATAATGACATACGCCATTGAAAATCGGGAGTAAATTGGGTTAAAAATTAAATACGAATGGACTAGTAGATTAAAAGACTAAGAAGGGATCTTGAGAGAATGACATGTGGCAAGAGACAAGCGTCACTTGCCACATGACTTATTTAACCTATGAAATTCTTAAGTGAAAGACCCATATTTATGGTCTTTCACTTGTCTTTTACGAGACATGCTCCATTTCTTCATCTTTTTCTTCTTTTCTTCATCTTCTTAATGTGTTCTCCTCCTTACTCACGACACTTCACTCTCACCCTCATCATGCTGAACTTTGTCTAACTTTTTCGCTTTACTTCTTGAAGAATTATTGTCCTCTTCATTTCTTACTAAAGACCCAACCCTACCACCCTAAAATGATGATGCACGTGTAAGAGAGGGAAGCTAGGGTCAAGTGAAATCTTAAAGAGTTTGAAGGATTAGAAGCAAAATCAAGTAAGTAGCTTATTAAATATCATGGGTTTTGTTAAATAAAGCATTTATGATGATAGATAGAGATTAATGATATGAAATAGGGTTTTGTATATGTGTCATGAATGATGAAGAGTATGTAAATTGCTTACTTTTATTGATGAATAATGATCTATAGAGATGTTTTAGAGGTTGAATGATCATGACAAGGAGTTTTGTATATGCTAGAATTTTGGTGAAGAAATGAGCATATATATATATAAATAATGGGCTAGGAGTTGTTTTATGGATGATTGATGTTGTATATGATGAGTAAGAAACTATGGGTTATGCTACATATGTTTTAAAATCGATTGGTTGTGAAAAGGATGTTTTAATGAGAATTGTAAGTTAATGAGTATAGAAATTTGTTCATGACTTGTTTGTGTTAATGGATGAGTGTTGAAATGAGTTAAAATGGAGTTGAGAATGAGGAGTAGACGGAGTAGAAAATGTGATCGTTGTATGAGTTGTGTTAGGTATAAAATCTGGAAAGTTTGAAAATGATGGACTGAAAAATATTCACTAATTATGGTTCAGTATTTTTAGCCATAACTTTTTCTCTAGTAATCCAATTGAGGTGATTCTTTATTTGGATTAAACTAGCAACACATGGTTACATTTCTTATGAAGACATCGAAATTAAATTCTGTCTTTAAGAGTCTCAAAATTTGACATGAAATTGAGAACTAGGTATAGTACATTGTTGGATGAATGTATATGTTGTGTTTGTTTTGAATGTATGAGAATGTGTCATATATTGGATATTTATGATCAAGTAGGGAATATGAAATGTGTAACGATGATATTTAGTTAAATTGGTATACTTGAAGAAGTATCCACTTGAGATGATGAAATCAAATAAGTTAGAGAAGTTGGTTTAGAATAAAAGAAAAGATAAAGAGAGGTAAAAGTTTGATTTGAACTTCTTTGATTAAACTGTATTGATCCAAGAATATTTTGATAAAATGTCTTCATGAAAGTTGTAGATCTTTCTTTTAGCTTTCCATTGATATAAAGTTTGCAATTTTTGAAGTTCTGGATCAAAAGTTATGGATGTTTGAAGTTGAGATTTGGGGAAGGAGAAGAAGAAGAAATGCACCGTCATGCTTTCGGGTATATGCACAACGGTGACATTGGTGATGAAGGGCAATTTGGACTGTCATGCTTAAGCACGATTGTCCATTTGAGATTTTTCCTTTTTACTGAACAATTTGCTTCTTTTGACCATAACTTTTTCTCTAGACCTCCAAATGACTTGATTCTTAAACCAATAGATTCCTAACACATTGTTCTACCTCCCCACAAAAATTGGTAGTATTCAAGATTGAATTGAAATAGATTGGTCAAATGAAAGTGTGGAATCTGTTGGAACAGTGAAATAGGATGATCTTACTGAACACACTTCAATATTTTGATTATATTTGGACTTATAGGATTCTAGTCAAATTATGACTCAATCTCTAAGATGTCTAATTTCTGGATGGAAGTTGTGTATAGTATACTGTTTTGGATAAGAGCAGTCCAAAAATGTTTGAAGTATGTCTTCCAAATTACTTAAGAAAATTGAATGATTTTGGTGTCAATGGAAACATAAGACATAGGGGAACATTTTTATAGAAGAGAGTATGACCAAATTACATCATTTTCACTTTCTGATTGAGCATGAACAGTAGACCCGAAAGTGTGTCTTGGAAAAATCTGAAAGTAAGCCAATGAGAAATGAATTGTGATTTTAATGGTTTTAGTGAAGATAAACCTAAGTAAAAATTATACCTAGATGAGTTTTGATATGAGAATGATTTTGTGATGAAATTGATGGATAAATACCTGAGATTGTCATTGAGCATGCATTGTACATAGTCCATATACACAGTTGTGTATGAATAAATGTTTATTATTGTGCCATTATTAATGTGTGTGCAACGTGTGTCTTGTATAAATGGGTTATGCAGGTTAAATGTCCACATTTAGGCATTTTCAGAATTTGGAAGCAAATGCTAATCTGGAGCGTACTGTGCGTAGACCTAGATGGTCTCATTTCATTGTTTGTTCTGTCTAAATTTTTGTATTGATTGACTACTGAATGACTATATGAATGTGATTGATGGTGTTGGTTTTCGGATAAAAGGTCCAATAAATGTGATGTATGAATGAAATATTGAAGTGCTCATTGAATGTGAATTAGACAGAATAAGTGTTTTCTTGACTTAAGTGTTGAATGTCGAACTAAGGTCCAATGACAATAGGAATGAGAATGTGATAGTGAATATGATTGTGTGTTATTGAGCACTTTTCAACTAATTGAATATATGTAATGCATTTCATTACATGAATGTATGAAACATAAAGGCAGTTATGACCAGGGTAGTCAATGTGAAAAGTGCTTTAAGCTCAATTATGTGCATCAAAGCCTCAGGCTCTACGTTTAATGAGCCTGGTATCCCTTAATAGATACGGGACAGTTACCAATGAGCCCGGTATCTATAATGGCTACAAGACAGCTACCAATGAACCCGGTATCCCTAATGGATACCGGACAGTTTAGGCACTCGATTACAAAAAAGTAATAAATGGAAAGTGGGTCTCATGTGCATTGCATATGCATAATATGAATGATTAAATTGTATTAAATTTGAAATGTGAAATGATATGAATGTAAATTATATGTTATGTGACTGGGTGAGCCATCGATGATGGTCACTTATTGAGTTCGTAAAACTCACCCCAAAGTTGCAAATATTTTTCAGGATCAAAAGAATACCCCGTTAGGCAAACGAGAGTATCCCTACAGCATACAAGTAAGGGATAGAGGTCGGGATCAGTTCGCATTTGTATTATATTTCTTTTTTTGTACTGAATTATATATTCCACAACTTTTGTATCAAATTATGTATTCCGAAAGTTTTGTAAAATGTGTATATGATTTATGTTGTAATGTAAAGACATTATAACTAAAGTGTTATGTATTTGTGAAAGGGCCCAATTGGTTATTGAAAATTCTGTTGATTGTATTGTTATGATTGAATAAGTTATGAATAAAATGGCCCCAATTGATTATCGATTTCTGCATATTAAGTTTGTGGTTTCAAAAAAATTGTACTGAGTTTTGACTAATTTAGTACTCTAACATGCTACCTTCATAAGGCACGAACTCAAATATCACCCATAAATGTTGGGTACGCGCCTTGTGGGAGTGGGTGCTACACTATAATAATAGGTCTAGCACAAGCATATACAATTAAGACTTGTGAGGAACAAGACGCCCCAAACGTTATTGCTAGTATTTTCTCTCTTTTTTCTTAATATGAATTTATTGATAGATCTCAGTTCCACTCATTCATAAAATTACACTAAGGGAATGTGTGATAGAATTTTATCGATAGATCGACTAACCTATGATACACATGTGACTAGTCTATTGGGCCATAATGTATATGTGAATAGAGTATATAGAGATTGCCTTATTATGATACATGGAAAACAGTTTGCTATTGATCTGATAGAGCTACCCTTCCATGAATTTGACTTGATCTTGGGCATGGATTGGTTGTCTAAACACTAAGTTCCAATTGATTGTGGGTTAAAAGCAATTGTGCTCAAAGATTTTGATGGTTCAGAAATAGTGGTGCATGTGACTAATGTAATATTAGCCATGAAAGCAAGAATACTTTTTATATTTGGCTTTAGTACTTGATTCAAAAAGGGAGAGGGTGAACTTACAAGACATATAGGTAGTAAATGAGTTTCCTGACGTGCTTCCAAAAGAGTTACCAAGTTTTCCACCCGAGAGAATAGGTAGATTCTATTCTAGGGCACCTTATAGAATAGATCCTATAGAGTTAAAAGAGTTGAAGATTCAGTTACAGGAGCTTTTGGACAAGGGCGTTATCTGGCCCAATATGTCAACATGGAGAGCGTTAGTCCTTTTTTATCAAGAAGCAGGATGGCACCTTACGAATGTGTATGGAATATAGACAGTTGAATAAGTTGACTGTAAGGAATAAGTATCTATTGCCCATAATAGAAGATTATTTGATCAGTTGGAAGGTACAAGAGTGTTTTTCAAGATTGATTTGCACCAGCTTTGGGTAAAAGATATAGATGTTTAAAAGACTACATTTGGGACTCGATATGGCCATTATGAGTTCTTAGTGATGGCTTTTGAGCTAACGAATGCATTGGCTACTTTTATAGATTTGATAAATAGGGTGTTTTGGCCTTACTTAGACTAATTTGTTGTAGTGTTTATAGATAATATATTATCTATTCGAGGAATGAAGAGGAACATGCTCAGCATTTGAGAATTGCACTATAGACTTTGAGAGAGAAGTAGTTATTGGCCAACTTGAGCAAATGTGATTTTTGGCTAAAGGACGTTTCTTTCCTTGGGCATATTATTTCTTTAGAAGGTATCAAGGTAGATATAAGTAAAATTGAGGCAATTTTCAATTGGAAGTTGCCTCAGAATGTAATAGTAGTGAAAAGTTTTCTTGGCTTAACTAGTTATTATCGGCGCCTTGTCAAAGGATTCCTAGTAATTGCTTCGCAAATCACAAAGCTACTTTAGAAAGGCACAAAGTTTGAATGGAATGATAGAAACCAAGCTAGTTTTAAGTCAATAAAAAAGATGCTCACTAAAACTCTAGTGTTAACACAACCAAATCCAGGCAAAGAGTATGCCATGTACAGTGATGCATCAAAGAATGGTTTGAGTTGTATATTGATGCAAGATAGTAAAGTGGTGACTTATGCCTTTAGAGAGTTAATGCCACACGAACAGAACTACCCTACACATGATTTAGAATTGGCAACAGTAGTGTTTGCTTTGAAAATATGGTGGCATTACTTATATGGGGAAAGACGTAGGGTGTACATAGATCAAAAGAGTCTTAAGCACTATCTCACACAAAAGGAGCTCAATTTGAGGCAACAATGTTGGCTAAAATTGTATAAATACGATGATTGTATAATTGACTACAACGAGGGAAAAGCTAATATGGTCACAAATGCGTTGAGTAGAAAGTATATTTCAACTTTGTCATTACAACATAACAGATGGAGATTTGCACTATATGAAGTTTTGATAGCCCAATTAAAATCGAGTCCTGACTTGAGACAAATGATAGTACATGCACAAAATGATGATGCCTAGTTGCAACAAATTATACAAGTGGTACAATACGGGAAACATACTAATTTTGTAGTGAAAGATGACGGAAGTCTGTAATTCAAGAGTAGATTATGTGTATCGACAGTAAAGGACTTACAGAAAAAGTTATTACATGAAGCCCGTAATACCGTGTTCACCATGCATCCTGGGGGTAACAAGATGTACCAATACTTTAAACAACATTACTGGTGGCCTAGAATGAAGTATGATGTAGTGGACTATGTGTCCAAGTGCTTAACTTGTTAATGGGTGAAATCTAAACATCAAGTCCCATCTGGTTTATTGAATCCCATCCCAATCCCATAATGAAAATGAGATAATATCACCATGGATTTTGTTATAGGCCTGCCCCTCACACAGAGAAAGCATGAAGTAATATGGGTTAGTGGACAGGGTCACCAAATTAGCTCACTTTATACTGGTACAAAATGACTATCCTATGGATCAGTTAGTTGAGTTATATGTGAATGAGATTGTTCAGCTACATAGAGTGTCATTGTCAATTGTTTCTGATTGAGACCCACAATTTAGCCAAATGACAGTTGGTATATACAATACGACCAATTGCTTTGCATGGATTTTCATAACCCTGTTGTCTAAAAATGGGATACGCATTTGAAATAGATGCCCAAGTTATTATATATATCATGAGCGATATGGAAATGGAGCGAGTAATCTCTTCCTTTATCCAAGACAAGTTCTTTCTAGTTTGCATGGTCTAATCATTGATCGTGAAAATTTCTACAATAAAATTAGATAGGTCGCTAGTATAGTTCCCTATCCACAATGATGCTATTTATTGAAAAAAATTTACTAAAATAGGAAAATAATCTGAATCGCTTGAATGTATAGAAAAAATAAGTGTATAAAAAAAGTAAGATTTTGAATATTCTCATGAAGAGATAGAATTATAAGGACGGAATTGAGATTGAGATATGTATTTTTGGTGTTTCTAGTTGTGTTTCTAGTTGGTGAATCAAGCAAAGCTAAAGAAGAAGAGAAGGAAATGTACTAGAAGAGTTAGTTGCTCGATTTCAAGGTTTGGGACTACACGTAGTTTAATTTCTATATGTTTATGTTTTAATGGATACAAAGATTCCTTTGGACATGGAATGGTGTCTTGGTGTTACTTTGTATAGAATTGGTTGAATATGACAAAAGAGTACAGTGTAGTGGAATTCTATCTTAGGTTTATTTGAATCAGTTCCATTATTTTGGACATAACTCACCATACAGACCTCTAAATTGGGTGATTTTAATTGGAGATGAAACTTAATACATAGCAATAAAATCTCTATAAGAGAACCTAACCTAATTATGGTTGAATGACATTGGAATTTCATATTGAAAATGGTAACTTGATATTGCCCCTCTTTTGGAGCAACTTGTTATGTTTGGTGCATGTTTAATGATTTAGAAGTCCAGATGGCCTAATTTTTAATGTTATAGAAACTAGAGACATAAGGAAAAAAATTTCTATGAGATATAAAAAGCTAATTTGAAACTTTGATATGCGACAATTACAGAACAAATAGAGGTATGAATTTTGGGCAAGGGACACGTCGGGAAGGAAATTGCACTATTTTGATTTTATTTTCATTCATGATTTTTACCGAATTATATATGAACCTTTAAAATGTTTATGAAACTTTGCAAACACTTTGAAATAAATGAAACATGACTCATCATATGTGAATTGGTTGATTAAACATTGAAATTTAAGATTGATCATAATGTATGCTAAAGGAATTTTACATGTATATAGATGATTTATATGCATATTTATTGCTTATATATGTATAGTATAATTATGCAAATATGATTTTGATACCCTTCTTATCGTGTTAAGTTATGATTTGCATGTATGAAAGACAAATACAGATTTTATGATTTCAAATGAATGTCATATGATTTGTCAATATATGAAATTATAAATTTCAGTTATAGGCATAATTAACTGACAATTTGTTAAAGGAAAATGTTGCAATGCCTACTTTATTGTCTTGGATAGGCATGTCTACAGTGTTACAGTGCAGCTGCTACTGTTAGACACTAATGATGTCTTCATTTCGAAATTATAGTGTCTTTACCATTTGAAGCCTTCAGGTATCTATAGTTCGATACGTTTGGGTATCTATAATTTGAGATCTTCGAATATCTACAGTTCCCATTATCCACACCTAGGGGAATGTGCAAGCCTAACACAAAAAGTATATTAAACAGTTATAAATAATAAATACAACATGACAATATGAATAATTGGTATTGACGAGCATTTCTACTGTTTGTATTAATGATTTATAATGATGAACATTTTTATTGATAATTTTTAATGATGAGCATTGAATATCAATGTTTGACTTATAAATGTGAATTTACAACATATGAATAATACATTGAAGAATATTTGCATTATGTGCCTTGATTATGTGATATTTATGAATGTTTGTGCTTAGCAGATGACTGCTATAAGTGATCATCTAAACTAAGTGTTTCCCCACTAAGTTTTCAAGCTTAACACGGGTCTTAATTTGTGTAGGTCTAAGTAATAAGAGTGATGTACAGGAATCATCTATAGGGACCAAGGCCAACTGTTAGTAGTAAATGTACTTTTGGATTGTAACTTTTGGTTAAAGATGATTGTACATTTAACAGTTTGTAACTAAGAATTTAAGTTATATGTAATATTTCTTTTTGACTATCATGTAAATGCAAAGATATAATAATCTTAAATGATAAAAGTGATATGAAATTTTGCAATATGTACATGCACAGCATTGAATAGACAAATGTGATATGACAGTCCCTATAAATGAATAGAAATGTATGCCATGACTATTTGTACAAAAATTTGGTTGTCATGTATGTGGGTAGTTGTAGGTTCCCTAAAGGTGGTGTTACAAGTTTAAGGGAAGTTTCTCATTAATCTCTCATTTTCTTGATCAACTCTATAGGTAGGTGGAGGTGCGAGATCTTGTAAGCATGTATGTTATTGAGGACATCTTGTATCACTTAAAGTTTCTCAACATGGAGTTTTGTAATTTCCTAGTTTCTTATGCAATTGACATAGAAGATCTTCACAATCAGTGAATCTCAATCTCTTTGTGCTGAATGGAATATCTTGACACTTAAAAGGCATTTATCCTTGCTTGAACCATATGAAAGAATCTATTTGCTTACATAACATTGAGTCCTCATAATATATGAAGAAGCATATTTCAGCATTATTAACTAAGAGACATAAGAAACTTCTCTGAAGGAATCAAGATACCTGGTTATGGCAGCAATATATTTTCTATTCATACCATAGGGCAAAAACAAACCATCTAAAAATGATAGGTTAAAAAGACTTAGATTCTCACACTTATAATAGAACTTAGATTCCTTTTCTAGTTTATATTAGCAATAATAGCTCGAGTTAGAACTTTCACATAAATAAGAGTAAGTAGCGTGATAAGGGGTTACTTAATCTAAGCCCCTTTGCTCCCTTAAGGTATTTTGTTGGTTTCCTATTGACTAATATGCTGAAAGAGGTGGTAGATATCCATTGATTGATCCATGTTATGAATTGTGTTAGAAATCTCTAAAGCCTCTAGAATGCTTAGGATAAACATCTAGCTAATTGAGTTGAAAGTTTTATAAATGTCAACCTTTAAAGCATGACTTTGAAATCCTCTTTACCAATAGTGATTTTTAAAATCTCTTTAGCAATACGGATGTTATCCCAATGCTTCCCCCCAGTATGAAAAAAAAACCTTAAGTCAAGTTAATAATCTCATTCAAGAATGACTTAAGCCTTAAAGATGGATTTTGGATATGACATACCATATTGCAGAGGTACTAAAGTGCAAATGTGACCTTTCCTACCTAAGGATCTAACTCTTTAAGAGGTTCCAAATTCTCATGAACCATCCCAATCAACATGACTTATCAAAGCCACTAATCTCCTTCCTCATTTAGAATCTTTTGTTTTAAGTCTATCACTTCTTAAATATAACTTTCTTAACTTAATTATCACGTCCCTCTATGAATCCAAGAGTTATAAAGAAGCTTGTGCTCAGCCCTTATGGCAGTAAGTTATAAAAGAAGAATTACAGTCATACAAAACCCAAACTTGGGATCTATTCTCACTTTTCTAGAAAAAAATTTAGGTTGATTGTAAATAAGTCTATAATAAGATCAAGAGAAAGGTAGATGGCAGTTTGGGATGTTCTTAAACTTGAATCGTTTCCAAAGGATTCAGTTAGGAATAGTACTGGGTATAAGAAGACCATTACTCTTGTGGTTCATCTTATTTCAGTTCGCAGCCCCATAGTTACTGTTGTCGTTAAGAAATGACTACTAGTTCAAATGAATGTCAAAGGTAACTTTCTCTATAGGGACCTTTTTTAAGAAGTGTACATGAAACCAGCTCCAAGTTATGATCATCCTTTAGATATTATCTGCCAGTTTAAAAAGGTTCTTTACGGCCATAAATTAGGCCCTCAAGTATGGTTTGCGAAATTTAGCTCTATTGCTAAAAAAACTTGATTTTCTTTCTAGTGTACATTATAATGCGTTGTTTGTTTGCTGCATAAATAGAAGCTATATGCTATTATTACTCACTGTAAATGGTATGATCATTATCAGCGATGACCTTAGAGGTATTATAAAACTAAGGGGGCGTTTGGTTTGAACACTGGTTTGGGAATGGGTATGGGTATAATAGTAGAAGGGAATGGGAATGGAAATGAGAATAAGAATGGGTATAAAAAATGATGTTTGGTTTATAACTTGGGTTTCTATATTAATACCAATAATATTGTTGTTGTTGTTATTATTAATAATAATAAGATAATTAATTTTGTATAATAA
>JAOTAZ010000009.1:10337146-10349697 GCA_025629785.1 Erythroxylum oxycarpum | reverse complement strand
AATAATAACACTCTCCAAATAAATTTTTAATGCAAATAATCCACAATTTGCATTTTTAATCGCATTAATAAATCAATTATACCCAAAAAATGCCAATAAATGCATGTACAATTTTTGTATGTGTCTAAAATGCTTATGCGCAAATAAGCAAATATTCACACATGTAAAGCATAAAATGTACTGAATTTTCTTAATATCCTAACCCCTAATATGGGGTGTTACATGTTGTATCTTGTTTTCAGAACTCAACTTTTACTCTGATACCACAAATGTTAGATCTCGTTTTCAGAACTCAACTCTTGCTTTGATACCATATATGTTGGGCACCGCTTTCAGAACCTAACTCTTGTGAAATACCATAATACTTGAGCGTGGTTCCTTGTAGGGTTATTTCCATAAACCCTTATTAGTCGTCTTCTCACAAGGGTGGCATGCCCAAAATAGTGAAACATAAAAAACCAACTCATCAATTTTAACATAGGAGTCAATATAAACATACACAACCAAACTACTTCAATCTATCATTTCATTTCTAAAGCAATGAAGTTTGAAAAACTTTATTTACATATCAAAAACCACACCATTGGCTTATTAAAAAAATACAAAAATAGCAATATTGAAGAAATTCCCTTAGGCTCTTGATCACTTGTTCTCTTAGCTATCACCTGAAGATGGGACAAAAAGGGGTGAGCTTGAAAGCTCGTGGATAACAGTTTATAACAGAAGAAGCAGAAGTCAAACATAGAAGAAGCAGAAGTCAAACATAGAAGAAGCAGATGATCAAACACAGAAAAAGCAAAAGGTCAAATAGAGAAAAAGCAAAAGTCAAACATAGAAGAAGCAGAGGTCAAACATAAAAGAAGTAGAAAGCAAAAGATATCAAAAAGCAGAAGAAGCAAAAAGATAGAAGAAGCAAAACGATAGAAGAATAAAAAAGACAGAAAAAACAAAAAAAAGACAGAAGATACATCTTCACAGACCATACAATTTTACAGACGATACAACTTTACTCTTGAACATCTTCCCTTCTAAGGACCATAACTTTCAACTCAGATGTCCAAAAATTTCATATTATATACCATTGGAAAGTTAAAAGAAAGACCTACAACTTTCTAAAAGATAACTTTGTCTAAATCTATCTAGATCAATCCAAAATTTCCACTGAATTCAGAACACGAATTTTACATTCATCCACCAATGTACTACACCCAGTTCTTAATTTCATGACAAAATTTCAGAATCTTAAAGACTGGATTTAAATTCGATGTCTTCATAAGAAATGTATCCATATGTTTCTAGTTTAATCCAAATTAAGAATCATCTCATTCAGATAACTAGAGAAAAATTTATAGCTAAAAGACTGAACATACTTAGTGAACATTTTCTAGAGCAACTATAGATTTTGCTTCAAAAATCTTTTCTTAACACAACTCATAGTAAGGTCACTTTTTCTACTTCATTTACTACACATATTCAACTCTATTTTTTCTTTCATTTTACTTCTAACTTTCAATTTAATTCTTCCCATTTCAAAATCTCTTATCCACCATAAACACTAAAGCTAATCATGAATCTATTCACATTTCTTATTCCCTACTTTACTCTTGTCTATTATTTCTTAGTTCAAAATTTTTTCATTCATTTGTTCTTTACACATGACTAATCACCAAAATTTCTCATTTAATAGTTCTAATCTTCCAAGAAAATTTTGGGGTCCAACAATCCATGTACATAGATAAAGTGCTAAAAAGGTTTAATATGGAAAATTCCAAGAGGAGAATTTTACCCATGTAGCATGGGATTTCTCTCTCACAGAGTATATTTTCACATACACAAAAGGAGAGGGATAAAATGGATTGTATTTCATATGCTTCGGCAATTGGATCAACCATATATGCGATCCTATGTACTAGACCAGATGTTGCTTATGCTTTGCGCATAATAAGCAAATATCAAGTTAATCCCGGTGAGGGTCACTGGATGGCTGTGAAAAACATCTTGAAGTACTTAAGAAGGACTAAAGATATTTTTCTAATCTATGGAGGAGCTGAGCTGAGAGTTCAGGGACATTCGGTTATCAGTTTTCAGTCTGATCAAGACGATAGTAGATCACAATCAGGATATATTTTTACTCTTTATGATGGTGCGGTTAGTTGGAAGAGTTCCAAATAACCAACCATCACATATTCGACAATTGAAGCAGAGTACATATCAGCAGCATCAAAGGCGGCACAAGAAGCAATTTGGATCAAGAAGTTCATCACTGAACTTAGAGTGGTTCCTAGCATTGTTGAACCCATAGTATTATATTATGACAACAATGGTGCTATTGTGCAAGCAAAGGAACTCAGATCTCATAAACAGTCCAAACATGTACTCAGGAAGTTTCAGTTAATCAGGAAGATAGTGGAGTGAAAAGACATATCATTAAAACGAGTTCCCATTGAAGAGAATCTAACAGATCCTCTTACTAAGCCATTTTCTCAAAAGAGACATGATCATCATATGGATGGATATGGTATTAGATTCATAGGGGATTGACTTTAGTGCAAGTGAAAGATTGTTAGTTCATGCCCTTACAGCCAATCAATTGGATGCAAATTAATGTATGATATTATTTTGAATTAATGAAAAGACTTTATTTATCTTTATGTATTAATTTAATTAATATTTTATATTCTAATACTAAAGATAAAATCATTTGAATAATTGTTGTGTACTTGAAATTATGATAGGATCATAATTATGAGATTCAATGTACACTTAAGTGTTATTCCTAAATGTTCCTAGTTGTAGTTTCATCAAGACTGGATATTGTTGAAACGGTAAAACTAGCACACATTATGTCTTTCTTATAAAGAAAGTAATTGATCTTATAAATTAAAGTATACAGATACTTAAACTAATGTGTAGGTGATTATTAGAGAATAAGTCACTGAACTGATCCGATTATGAGAATTTTAAATGGAATATTACTTATGCATATATGAATTATCTCATAATTATAGTTGTATAATTGATCCTTAGACTTGAGATTACCAAGGTATCTAGGTGGAAATTACTGTGTTTTGATGCTACTTATGAATCATCCTAGGATAATTCAGTCGGTAGTAATTGGATATAGTATGAACCATATGTAGATAGATGAGTAAGTCAATATAGGATTCGTCACTCTAAAGTAATTAGAGAGAATATTATGTTGTTCTTGATTAGTAATGATTTATGGAATTCTCTGGACAGAGTGAATTGATATTTGAAAAGGAGTTTTCAAATTTTAATTATAAATTAATTACTAATTAGCAAGAACGAACATGATTGGATGATAAGAGTAGACATTGTATCCATACTCTATCCAATTAGAATATTGAATGGCGAAATGATTAAATTATACATTATAGCCATGCATGGACAGGTTAAGTCAATCACTTTGACATTCCTGATGTTTGGGTAATCATGACATGTTGCTAGACATCAATCATGATTTATGATTATGAATTATTTAATTGGAGATTTAAAGATAAATTAAAAGGAGTTTTAATTTATCTAATTCTAATTATTAATTAGAATTATAATCTATAATCATTGCCAATTTATATCTAATTGACCAAACATCAATGATCAATTTGTGAAAGAAAAATAAATTTAATTAAGTTGGACTTAATTATAAAGTTTAAGAAACTTTTGGATCAAATATGAGATATCTGATTTTATTAAAATTAAATTAAATATAATGAGAATTTGATTATAATTATAATTAAAGTGATTTAATTTTAATAAAAGACTATCATGATTTTTCTTTTTAAAGTGAAGAGCTTTTTAGAAGCTAGCAATTTTTTGTCTTCTTCCTCTCAAAGCAGTTTGGAAATTGCTATGTGGATATTATCAGACGTCAAACAATTGGATAGCTGGTGATTGATCAATCAAAAAAGGTTTTGAAGATTTTTCAATGGAAAGCGAACAAGATACGATTTCTAAATCGATTTGTGTTTTATTCAAGTTTAATCAATTATCTAGTTCCGCTCAAAATCTGTAAAAAATTTTATTTTCCACTATGCCTGTGTTTTGATCACGGTTGGATTCCAACATTAAACAGAGAAAGATGAAGAGATTCTGGCTTTCTTTAATTAAGAGGAGAGATCTCACTAATTAAAATATGTTAATACTGAGCAAACAGTTAGTTATCAACTTCAGTGTCACATTTCCAACATTGGTAATGAAGTTGAAGTAAGCTGAAAGTAGTCAGAGAAGGAGTCGAGGACAAAAATTTATGGTTTGATGAGAACTCAGGAATTTGAAATGTCGAAACTTTCTTGACAATTTTTTTAGTTACAATGGTCATAGTGGAACCGCCATTTCAGACAGCACTGTTAGAAATATTTATATGTGGACTAATATAAACACAACATTAATTCCATATGCCTAACCATAATCGAATTGCCTAACGTATATTTAATAGCCATAATGGGATAGTTAATTTGCTAATTGCATTTGAGGCACATGGTAGTACCTTAATAACTATATGTTGGCCCATTAAACTATAGTTCATATCATCCATTAACAATGAGACAATTAGCCCATTCTACCCCTTAAGGTAGAACATGTCATAATATATGAAATAAGGTGAGATTGTTGAGTGTGTGACACACATTGTGTGTGTATTGGGTGTGAAAAAGAACAAAGATCTTTTACCATTAATCTCTTTTGCACAAGGTTTATGTTTTCTCTTTGATAGGATTTGGTGAAGCGTGGAGAGGGTGCAAGTCCAAATGCCAAGTGTTGGAGGTATGATTTCATCATTTTGTTATGCTCTAAATTAAATGTGATCTTGGTTGTTAAATGTGGTTTATTACTGCATTTATTATAGCAATTGGTATCAGAGCACCGGGTCATTTGATTGTAGGGCTCGATTTTTGGTTGTTTAAAAGTTTTCAGATGAAATCATTTTTTGTCAAAACTACTTTGAAATGATGAGTTATTGGTTCAGAAAAGATTCTTGGCTATTGTTGTTGTGTTTCATCTCTGTTTTGGACGAAGAACCACAGTTTTTTGGATGAGTTTTCGTGTTTGCTTCCATGGTCGAAATGGGATTGATGCTTTCAGATTTTGGACACCTTTGGCCGAAATGGATATAGGAAATCCATATAATGTGAAAAATGGAAGAAAACACCTAAAAAATTGTCAGAAATGGAGATCGAGAGAGGGAGTTTCGGCCGAGTCGGACTAGAGGGTCCGCGGGTCGCGTAGGTCACCCGTGCACCTGAACCGACCCTGTCTTTAAATTTATTTTATTAAAAAATTAAAAAAATTTCAGCACGTGCATGGGGGTGGGTGCAGACTCTTTTCTGAACCCTTTATTCTTTTGCTCCGAATTTTATTTCTAATTTTCCCATATGTATATGCATAAGATTAGTTAGTAATTTTATTTGATAATTCTAATTATTTTAATCTTGTTATGGCATAAACATGTTTTTGTTAACAATAATTAATGCTTATTTATACCTGTCGTAGAATTGAGCATGTGAAACTATATATGATGAGGAATTTTTTAAATATTAACGTATATTTAAATTTTGTGTTTTTCCTCTAAAATAACGTTAAGATCCATACGGGTAATTAATTGTTCTATCTATAATTACTGTTTAGTAGGATGCTTAATATGGTGAAGAAATTTTATTAAAATATTATGAATCACACAATTTTTCTATCCTTTCGATAATATATTGATGATTTTGGTTGTGATATTTTAAAAAAATTTTCTTACCTGTGAATGAGTTATATATTTATTTAAGGAACTCTAACATGAATGTTATAGTTAATTTTGAGAAAAAGACGAATTGCATGATTATGTTTTAACATGCATATCATAGTTATTGCTCTTGGTTCTCATTCAGCTTTGAGCAATTCAAGAGTCTCTGCTATCCTGACGTTGAATGGAACGAACCATAAGCAGTGGGTTGAATCTCTCATGATGAATTTGACCATCATGTGAATGGACTTGGCCTTGAGAATTGATCCACCACAGAAACCTGCTGATGATGGTAATGAGAAAGAAATGAAATCTTATGAAGGGTGGGAGTACTCTAATCAATGTTGTTTGATGATTATGAGATATCATATAGATGAATCCATTCATGATAATATTCTCGAGGTCGACAATGCAAAGGATTTTCTTGTCGCTATTAACAAGAAGTACATGAAGTTTTCAAAGAATGAGAAGAATGAGTACTTAAACATGCTTCATCACATCATTTATGATGGTACAAGTGATATTAGGGCCCACATCGATAAGCTCATGGGTTTCTATCATAAGCTTAAGGCTATGGATATGGACCTTGGTGAGGACTACATGGTATGGTTTGTGATGGGGAACTCTTCCCTCTCAATTTGACTCAATTATATCGAATTATAATGCTCAAAAAGAGCAATGGACTGTTGAGGAGATGACTGCTATTCTTACCAAGGAAGAGGATGATATGACAAAGGGAATGGCAAGAAGCATCTCTTTGATGACAGACCATGGCAATTATCAAAAGAGAAAGTTCACTTCTAATAGCTCAGGCAATCAGAAGCTTGTCAAGAAGAAAGTTGTCGATGCTAAAGGAAGTGGACAAGCAAGTACATCTTTTGTTAGTCAGAAGAACAAGTTTTTCAAAGGGAAATACAACTTTTGTAAGAGTTTTGGGCACAAGAAAGCTGATTGTCAAAAACTCAAAACTCATTTAGAGAAGAAAAGTAACTGTCTCATGATGGTTTGTTTAGAATCAAATGTTATTGATGTACCTTTAAATACTAGGTGGTTAGATACTGGAGCAACAATTCATGTTACAAATTCCTTGCAGAAACTGGTAAGTCGAAGAAGGTCGACTAGATCCGAACAACATATATACATAGGAGATGATACCAAAGTCAAAGTTGAAATTTTTGGGATAGTTGAACTACAGTTAAATACAAGGCATCTTTTGGTGTTACATGATGTCACTTTTTTACCATCTATTAGGAGGAATTTGATTTTTGTATCTATTTTGGATAGACTAGGTTATAGTATTCTTTTTGGAGCTGGAAAATTGACTTTGTATTGTGACTCTCTTTTAGTTGGAAATTGTGGAATTTTATGTGAAAGTTTATACAAACTTGAATTGAATGATTGTGTTACTGTTGCTTCTTCCTCTTCTCTTACTACTGTTGTTGGTTCCAAATGTATGAGGTGTGATTTGAGATCTTCCATGTTATCGCACAAACGTTTAGGACATATTTCTAGAAACAGAATCGAGAGGTTAGTAAAGGATGGTATACTATAGGATCTTGATTTTTCAGATTTCAATGCCTATGTTGACTGTATTAAAGAGAAGTTGACTGCCAAGGTTAGAAAAAGCAAAACAGACAGGAGTTTAGAATTGTTAGAGTTGATTTATATTGATATATATAGACCATTTATTCTACCTGTTATGGGTGGTTATAAATACTTCATCACTTTTATTGATGATTTTTCCAGGTATGGTCATGTGGAACTCATTCGTGAAAAATCTGAATCTTTGAAAGCATTTAAGATTTTCAAGACGAATGTTAAGCTTCAAAAGGGGAAGAAAATCAAGGTAGTTAATTATGATAGAGGTGGAGAGTATTATGGGTGTTATGATGAGAGTGGAAGGAATCTGGGGCCTTTTGCTAGATACTTGCAAGAATGTGGTATTGAAGCAAAGTATACAATGCTAGGGACACCTCAACAGAATGGAATCGCTTAACGAAGAAATCACACACTTATTGATATGTTGCGGTGTATGTTGATTCATTCTAGTTTGCTTGAATTTTTATGGGGTAAGGCATTGAAAACAACTGCTTATATCTTGAATCAAGTACCTAGCAAATTAGTTCCAAAGACTCCATATGAGTTATGGTCAAGTAAGAAACCAAACTTGTGCCATTTTCATGTTTAGGGATGCAAAGCAGAAGTGAGGTCTTATAATCTCAATATAAGAAGCTTAATCTGAAAACTATTAGTGGCTACTTTGTAGGCTACACTATTGGATCAAGGGGTTCTAGATTTTGTTGCCTATCTCATACAAACAAAATTATAAAATCAGATAAAGCTATCTACTTTGAAGATGAATTTGATTCAAGTAAAGGGTCAAGATAAATTTTATTTAGGGAAGAACCCATTATAGTCCTTGTACCAATTACGTCAACTCATACTGATGACTCTGTGATTGAACAGATTCCAGTAGAATCTCATGATGAACCTCAGAATCAAGCACAGGATGAAGTTATTGATACTGGGGAGGATGAAGTTGTTGTCAAGAGATCACAAAGAACACGTAGACCTGCCATTCCTGATGACTACATTGACTATTTGCAAGAACATAAGTTTGATGTGGGAGATAATACTGAACCAGTCAGTTTTCAAGAAGCCATGAACAGTCCTCAATCTGTGTTATGGATGAATGCAATGGAAGATGAGTTGAATTCTATGTCACAAAATGGAGTTTGGGAGTTGGTTGAACTGCCCAAAGGTTGTAAACCTATTGGGTGCAAATGGGTTTACAAAATCAAACATAACTCAAGTGGACGAGTAAAAAGGTATAAAGCCAGGCTTGTAGTTAAAAGCTATAGCCAGAGAGAAGGAATTGATTTCAAAGAAACTTTCTCACTAGTTTCCACAAAAGATTCATTACGAATCATTATGGCTATAGTTGCTCATTTTGACTTGGAACTCATTCAAATGGATGTGAGGACCGCCTTCTTAAATGGAGATCTGTATGAAGATGTCTATATGACCCAACCAATTGGTTTCGAGATAACTAGTAAAGAGCACACGGTTTGCATGCTCAGGAAGTCTATTTATGGGTTAAAATAACTATCAAGGGAGTGGTATCACAAGTTTGATATGATTGTCACCGCAAATGGCTTTAAAGTGAATTTAGTTGATCAATGTATATATATGAAGTTCAATGGAAGCAGTTTCATTTTTCTGGTACTGTATGTTGATGACATCCTACTTGCTTCTAATAACACTGATCTATTATTTGAGACAAAACAACTGTTGTTTAGTCATTTTGACATGAAGGATCTTAGTGAGGCGTCTTATATACTTGGAATTCAAATTATTCGAGATAGAGCTAATGGGATTCTTCGATTGTCTCAAAAGAGAGCTAATGCGATTCTTCGATTGTCTCAAAAGACTTACATTGATCAGATTTTAAAAAGATTCAACATGCATTCTTGTTCTCCTAGAAAGGCACCAATAGTGAAAGGTGACAAATTCTCAAATGCCCAATGTCCACAAAATGATAAAGAGAGAGACGAAATGAAGGTCGTTCCTTATGTGTCACTTGTAGGCAATCTGATGTATGCTCAAGCATGCACACGCCCTGATATTACTTTTGTTTTAGGCTTATTGGGAAGATACTTGAGTGACCTTGGTCTTAGCCATTAGAAAGCGACTAAGAAAGTCATGAGGTATCTTCAGGGTACCAAAGATTATATGTTGACTTATCGACGAACTGACACTCTTGATATAGTTGGGTTCAGTAATGTTGATTATGCAAGGTGTGTGGATGATAAAAAGTCCACTTCAGGCTACATTTTTATGATGACTGGAGGAGCTGTATCGTGGAAAAGTGTTAAACAGACACTCACAACATCCTCTACCATGGAGGCAAAGTATATGGCATGCTATGAGGCAGCTTGTCAATCAATGTAGTTGCGGGATTTTATTTCAGCATTGGGTATTGTTGACTTTATTTCGAGTTCGCTGAAATTATATTGTAATAATTCCGCAGTTGTAGCTTTCTCTAAGAACATTAGGAATACTTCTCGCTCAAAGCATATTGATATAAAGTACTATTTTGTTAAAGAGAAAGTCAGAATCCCTCACTACTGTTGAGTATACACCTACAGCTAGCATGTTAACAGATACACTCACAAAAGGCTTACCTATATGTGTGTTTGCAGAACACGTCTCCCGTATGGGATTATTAGGAGCCTAGCTGAATAAGATTAGTGGGAGTTTTCTATTTTGTATTGAACATGTTGGCACTCTGTATGGATTTCTTATGACTTTTATATATGAGACATGCATAATGATGTTTGCAATCAACTTTGTTAATGTTGAAATATATTTTGATATTGCACAGCACGCATGTAGTTTTGATGATTATTGTGGTATTTGAACATCTCAAGGGCCAAATCATGTGTAGTATATATATCTTGTCGATATGATACTGCATATGGTTTATTTGATTGCTTTTGGATTATGGTGATTGGTATGGTGGTTTGATTATATTGTTCAAGTGGGAGAATGCTAGAAATATATATTAGTGGACTAATATAATCACAATATTAATTCCATATGCCTAACCACAATTGAATTGCCAAATGTATATTTAATAACCATAATGGAATGGTTAATTTGCTAATTGCATTTTAGGCACATGGTAGTACCCTAATTACTTTATGTTAGCTCATTAAACTATAGTTCATATCATTCATTAATAATGAGACAATTAGCCCATTCTACCCCTTAGGGTAGAACTTGTCATAATATATGACATAAGGTGAGAATGTTGAGTTAGAGATATACATTGTGTGTGTATTGGGTGTGAAAGAACAAGGGTCTTCTACCATCAATTTCTCTTGCACAAGGTTTGTATGTTTCTCTCTTTGACAAGTTTTGGTGAAGCATGGAGAGATTGCAAGTTCAAATGCCACGTGTTGGAGGTATGAGTTCATTATTTTGTTATGCTCTAAATAAAATGTGATCTTGGTTGGTTAATGTGGTTTAATGTTGCATTTATTATAGCATGGCATACCTCCATCCATTTTACATTGCAAAAGGTCTTCTTGGAGAGCTTGCCCAACCATAGAAAATTTCTAGGTATCCTTTTTTTATATCCTTTATAAGTCTTTTGGAGAGGAAAATGTGAGATGCCCAATATGTTAAGAATAGAGTTTATATAATATATGAGAGTACCTTAAGTGATTTATCCTTTTTTAAATTTTCTCCATTAATAATAAACAATTTCCATATCTAAGTCTTCTTTTGATGATTGGTAAACCAAAGCAAGTGAATGAAAGTTCCTTTAAAGATAGACCCTTGATTGTTACTCCTTTTATTACTAACTGCAAATGAAATATTTAAATTATTTATCAGTTTGAATGACGGCTTTCCAAATATTATAAAAAATGATATCAACATAACTGGGTATTTTGTTTATAACGATCCCGTTTTGATCAACTAATTATTTCACTAAAGTTTCAAAAAAATACATTTCATTACACAAAGACATACCAGATATTGGTCTTCGACTATTCTTCATTCAAGTTGATCTTAAACAGAAAAAGTCACCTCAGAATTTATGCAACTTAGTTTTAATTTCATGTTTCTAACAGAAAGGCGGCTGAGGTTGAAAGAGCAAACTTTTATCCGAGTTCTGTTCATGCCCCAATACCTACTCCAACGTTATCATGTGCTTGTGTTACACAATATACCAAAGAAATAGAAAATAATCATTTATTTCACAGAAAATGACACCATTTCTTATGCATGAAAAATGAAAACACCCACAGTTTAGACCTCAAGTTGTTGGGTTCGGTTTGGTTCAGAATAAGTTGCACAAACTTGTCTTTTATTAATTAAATCCCACCACAAAAGATGCATCTTATCTGTATAGTGATGAGAAACTAGTATATTCGTTTTCTAGTGAGTTAGGACCTTGTAGATTAAATTATATATAACAAGTACTACAATTGTTTATTGTCATTTCGAAGTGGGTACTGTTTTTATAGTCGATGACATGCAAAGAAGTATCCGAGATATTTTTTGCAACTGTATTAATACAATACACGTCGTCGTGTTATTGTCTTTATGAATAATATAAAAAGGAAAAATGGTAGCCAAGTCAATTATCAATGTGTCATTTTCAAATAACTGTTTCATCGTTATCGTGCCGTCGCAATTAAGAAATGTTTGATGATCTCATTGGACGGTCAGTGGGCCACCACCCGTTTCATTATCATCAACGAAGTCTCGGCTTATTAACTAAACCCTCTTAAAGGCTTTTAGTGCCATTGCCACGAATGCTGGGGAAAGTTCTATAGATCCACGAAGTTTTTATGTTTTTTTTTTTATCTTTCTGTTGGGTGCCACTTAACTCTTTATTGATTTTTTCTTAATTTAGAAGTATTTAATTATTTGACCATGTTAAATTACATATAAAAAGTTAATAATAAACAGTTAATTTTACCAAACAAGTTTAAATAAACAGCTGATGATATTCGTTAGTTAAATCAACTATATTAATCTATCAACTAACCGATGATAAAATTAGTTAACAATTAATGCAATCCGCTGATTACCAAACAGAGCCATACAAAACTGTTTTGAAGTCATATTGAATTATCAAAAAAATATAATAATTTCAAATCAATTCTATTTTTTAAATTTTTAAATTTTCAACTCCACCAAGAAAAAACTAATTTTCCAAGAAGGAAAACCTTTATTATTGTCATTATTAGATAGTAGAAAAGGTTTTAATAGTGTAATACACGATCAAATA
>JAOTAZ010000009.1:10301966-10320975 GCA_025629785.1 Erythroxylum oxycarpum | reverse complement strand
GATTGATGAGATTAATTTGATGTTTGAATTGTTATGAAGTGATTTTGCATGATAAGAAGTGAAATTATGAAGTTTATGAGTATATATGTTGTTAGGAAGGAGGTAGGAAGCATGAAAGAAGGTTTGGAGGGGTTTTGGGAAGCTCCTTGTTCGTTTACAGACTTAGAGTCCGTTTAACGGACCTTCTCGGGTCAAAAAGGACCCCTTTCATCGCCCATGTCCGTTTAACGGACCTTCTCGGGTGAAATGGGGTAGTTTACCCAATACATGTCCGTTAAACAGACATGCACGGGAAAGATTATGATTTTGCACACTGGTGGAGGCCGAATCAGGATTTGTGGTCTTCATGAACGTTTTAGCTCTTGAATTATACTTTCTAATGGTTCAAAAATAAAAGCCATCCGACTTGTATATTTAACGTTATGGCGATCGCGCCAAGAGAGGTTCAAATTGATTTAAGGTATGAACATGGTTTATTATTTTGGGCATAACTACCTCATACGACCTCCAATTGAGGTGCTTCTTGCAGCAATGGATTCCCACGACATGTATCTTTCTCTCCATAAAACTTTGTATCATTTGGAGTTGATTTGAGAAAGTTTTTATTAGGACAAGTAAGAGGTCGGTTAAGAGAGCATGATTAGGGTTTGAGCAGACTTGAGCTTTTAAAGCATATCTTGAGCTATAAAGCTCCATTTGAAGTGATTCTTTCTTTAAAGCAAACTAGAGACTTTGAGCTATGATTTCTATGAAGAAGTCAAATTGAAATTATGATTCAAAGACTTCCAAATTCTGTTCGCAAGTAGGAGAATTGAGTTCAAGCATGGTGACTGTTTTGTGTGAGCACACCATGGAACAATTTGTGAGTAAATTTTTGGGATGTTATGAAAAAAAAAATTATGATGGCTAATTAGGGTTTAATGTAAGAACCCTTCAAGGCAATATGCAGGCTCACGTTTCATGATTTTCACAAGAGGTTGGGCTTCGAAATGAAGTGAGGTCCAACAGACAAATGAGTAAGGAAGAGAGTTGGGTTTCGGAAACGGGATCCAACAACGGTTGTTTTCTTGATCTTTCCCCACCTTTGCCTCCTTTGAAATATAAACTTATTTAATCTTCTTTTCTTTAGGTTTTCATACATGGGATACTTTAATAAATTCCTTTTCTAAGATACCTTCTTTATTTAATTTCATAATTTCTAGTATATCTGGTAGTTACTTTTTCAAACTCACTTTAACATAGACTCTAGCATAGCCTATCCTTTTCGATTTTTCGGTTTTCGTTTCCGGTTTCCGGTTGGGATCTGGTTCCCAGATCGGGTCCCAACACCTTTCCAATGAGGCAGTGTTCTCATCCATTTCTAAAGGCTTCCCTAGTTTACTAGCAAGGTAACTCAACCCCTTTGTAGACCAGCATTTTAGCGAAATTATGTGGAAATTCACCCATATAGACTAACTTCTATCCATTTTAACATTTAGATGCCATTTCTTAAGGAACATTGGGTTCTTATGGATGTTCCAAGGGCCTCCATTTTTGGTTTTCTAAGCTATAAGTGAATTTGAAAACAAATAAATCATATTCATTTAGCAATTATTGAGTTTCCCATGCAGCATTTGCCCACCTCTTTACCATTGGATAAGCCTGCCCCTTCTATATGAAATATCCCACCATAATAGTATTCCCTTTTTAGTAACTTTTTGTAATACTTCAATAGAGGGGTAGACTAGACCTTTATCTTTAATATGGATGAATTGCAGGTTTCCAAAGGATCTAGATTCTACAACTGCTTAGCTCAGTGAAGACTTCCTGAGTTCATTCTAGGTTCCTAAGCTTGTTTTGTATTTAAGATTGGGGAAAGTTTCGAAAGTTGAGGTTAGTTAATCACATTTAGCTCTATACTATGTTGATATCACCAAAACTATGTTTACCTTATGGCAAACATATGGTTTAATGAAAAAGAGTTTCGATTTTAAGAGAAAATCCAAGCAAAATTGGACAATGGGAAAACTTAGTACACTAACTTAATTTATTTGGGCATATCAATCAAAATTTAGCTCTTGTAGTACTTTAAGTACACCATCATTATCTCCACATTTATTTCCTTCTTTATCTCCTCCTATCAATTATAATCTACATTCTTTCATATGCAACTAAAATATTGCCAACTTTTCCTTTCATTTATCATAAAGAAAAGATAAAATTATTTTTAGGCTACCTATTTAACCTTTACCCGCCAACCCTAACGTAACCCAAGTTTAAACCTAGTAGTTGTCCTTACTCGTTATAACAAACGCAACCAAAAACTAGAAAATCACACTAATTATATGCAATTGAGACCTTTCCTAATGGAAGAAATGCCAAAAAAAATTAATTTATTTTCCCACCCCATTACAAATTAAATAGAGAACTTTAACTAAGATAAACCCTATCATAAATGGAGAAATGCTATGAATGAAGTGTTAAATTCCTTACTATCTAAGCAAACATGGAAATCGGTTCACAAACCTTAAGCTAAAAACATCAGTGAAAATATATTGATCTTTAAAACTAAAAGGCAAGTTAATGGTAGCATTGAATGATATAAGACTTATTTTATGGTTAAGGTTTATAGTAAAAAAAATTAGGGAACATTATGATATAACTTTTACTCTAGTAGTTAAACCCATCACTACTCATATAATCCTATATGTGGCTACTGCTTATGATTGGCAAGCTCACAAACTTGACATATTTAAAGGTTTCTTACACGGTTTCATAGATAAAGAAATTTTTAAAGCCAGTTAAATAGATATTGATCATGTCTGTCTTGACTATGTAAATAGCAAAAGTTATTATATGGTCTCAGGCAGGAACACACACTATAGTTGTGATGCCTTAATAAATTTCTTTTACAAAACATACTTTATAGTTCCAAGGTCGATACTTCTTTATTCATTCAACATTATGATACCTTTAACTTCTAGTACTTATTTATATTAATGATATTCTTGTTATAGGTTTTTCTCTATAGATAATTCAATGATTTATTTAACAAATTTAATTTATTTTATTATAAGAACTTGGTATTCTCCATTATTTTTTAGGTTACAAGCTTATATATCAATAGGTCTTTATATCACATAATAACACTACATACTTGATTTACTTTTTTAAGCACACATGGATATTTATAAATCATGCATTTCTCATATTCCATTTAGTCCGCCATTGATAAAATCTTTGGGTACTTCATCTGAAGATGGTTATTTTTATAGATTAATTATTGATAAATTATATATGTCACAATAAGAAGACAAATTTTTTAGGGAGTAAATTATGTCAATTTATGCATTCCTAATTTAAGAATATTAGACAACAATTAAGAAACTAATTTTCTATCTTAAACATACAAAGAATTCTGGTCTCTTTTTTGCAAAATTTTCATCATCAACCTTACAATGCTTGTCTTATAGAAATTATGTTAGACGTTTAGATGATAGGTGATTTATAAGTGGTTATGTAGTTTATCTTAGTTGCAACCTCATATCAAAGAATACAAAGAAACAACTAACTATTTCTAGATCGTTAATTAAAAATTAGTATAAAGTAATTTCCAATATAACTAAGGTGTTATAGTTTCATTCCAGCTTTTAAGATAAAATTTCATTCTTCTAAATCCGTCATGTTATGGTATGATAACATCAAATATCTATATATGTACAATAATCTAGTTATTCATACCAGACCTATGTATATTGAACTAGAATACCATTTTGTTTGTTAAAAAATGAAGAATGTTTTACAAGTGAAATTCTTGTTAAGTGTAGATAAATTGGTATATATATTAACTAAACCTCTTAGTCAACCATTATTTGAAAATCATGAGGACAAGCTTCTTCTTTAGGAACTTGAACGCTTAACATAAGGAGGCTATTAAGGATAGTCATCATCATAATATCATTTTAATGAATACATCATTGATATCTTATCATATCTTGTTGTTTGTATTTATTATGTTAAGGATAGTCATCATCGCAATATGAGTATGATGACTGCATCTCTGATATCTTTCTTTTTTTTGCCCAAATGTTGGATGTAAACATCCTTCATACTCGTTGTAAAGTTATTAATTCATTACAAAAATACCATATCATATTCTCCTTTTATATGTAAAACTCACATTACATAAAAATTTACAAAATTGACATTAAGAAATACTTACCACAGATTTGAAAAGTAATTCCATTAAGGTGACTCTAAGCTACATCCATCTTTAACTCCAATATTGATAAAAATTGTAGGTTTCAGATCCTTATTCATTTCTTTAATTACTATGAAAAATCTTGTCCATCTTACTTTCTTAACCATATTTATCACCTCGAATGCCAAACCAATTTTATGTAAAGATTATAACTCAATATGTCAATTTGGTTTAATAGATTCAACTCTTTGGATTTGGTACCTTTCTGTATAATCTTAATCATTGGAATGTAGTATAGGATGTGCAAACTTAACCAGTTGTTAGAGTTAAGTATATGGATATATTTATATCTTATATATGCCCTTACCTTTTCTTGATGATGGTCTCTTACTCATATTTTCAAATGTAACATAAGACGTATAAACTCAGTTAGTTGTTAGAGCTTTATATATAGAGCTATCCAACTTTTAGATATGTCCTTACCTTTGCTTCATAATGATCCCTTATAAGTTGTAAAAAAATTCCTCATAGACATGACAACTCTCATGATTATAAAAGAACACTTACTAGTGTTTACTTATTATAAACGACCATATAGGAGTATACAAAACAAAGCCCAAGAAACATAATGAATATTTTTTTTTGCAAGGATTTTATCAAACCATTTCCTGTATCACATCCCTCCAAAAAACCTTACATAAAGACAGATTGATCTATGAACTTGTACTAAACTATATTTATTTCTTTATTTCATACACATAATTTGGTTCATAGTTATATACCAAACCATTTCCAATACTATATCCCATTATAATATCTTTTATGAATAAGGTTTGGCATATAACCATATGCCAAATTGTGTTCATTTGTTTCCTTCATAAAAACAAATTGCCATATGGATGTATTTAAATTATGTTCAATATCGTATCCCTTTTACAAAACCTTTTAAGAACAAAGTTTGGTATTTCCAAAATCAAGTGATAATATTTTTTGCACATTATCGTGATATTGTTTACCTGTGGCTTGATTGCATTAGCTTAATAACATGATAAAGTAAGATAAAATTACTTTATTTTGTTTTCATTATGACTTTTTAACTACTTATTGACCTAGGTTTTAATAGGCTATATTTTAATGTTAATTGGGGTTAAATTAGTTGTAGTTAAGCATCTTTATTATTACCATATATCTAAAAAAGAGAATTTTGTGGACTATTGTGATAATTAAGTAACTTAACTGTACTTAATAAGTTTGATTAGGCTAAATTTTTGCATCAGAAGGTGGTAATTACCTAGTTTGGGATACTTGTGTGCCTTGGTAAAGAATAGATAGATTATGTTAATTGTTATTTAAACCATAATAATAAATCTTACACAATTATTGGAATCTCACGTAAGTGAACCTCAAAGTCTTAAGGTTAGTCTCATGTTTTCATTTTACTAGTTTAATTGTCCTTTTTTTCAGTTTAGCAATTTTATTGTTTTTGACTATATCTTATTTGAGTTAGTTTTATTGTTAGGCTAGGATTAGTAATATAGTCCTTGGGGGGATTGGTACTTTGTTGTACTCATATTTGAATAACATATAGTAGTCGATTATCACCTGTAGATATATTTAATCAAATTTTAAGACTTTTTTGTCTACTTTATGTATAAGGTAAATTTGTTTGAATTAAGTTGAATTTTAAATATTATTTAGTGAGATTGAGATTGCAATATAAGTTTGTGTAATTATTTAAAGATCTAGGTGATTGATGAATTGGATGATTGAACTAATAACGGTAATATTTGATCAATTTGATTGAACTATTGAAGTTTCTTATAATTTACCTAGCTTATATCTTTTGATATTAATTTATTAAAGGCTAGAAAAAACTTAAGCGTAGGAATATTTGATAAGCGTAATGTATATCTTACTAGGTGTTTTGCTATATTTTCCATATAAATTTCTTTGATTTTAATTGTTTTTATTACATTTTAATTAATTATTTAAGATGTTGTCTTAGGATGAGTTTTCTTCAAGAATTGGAGAATATTATAAGTGATAAATATGAAGAAAACACAATTTTTTGGTTCCAAAAATAATTATTGGAGAACTTCGACAATGTTTCTTAAATTGTCTATAACTCTCTCACTTTAACTCGGAATTAGATGATCCAAGATGCTATAGGAGGATAAGAAAGAGGTACTAAACTTCCATGTTATAAGTTTTGAAGTATTAGAATGATATCAACGTTGAACACATTCATATGATTTTTTAAAAAGAAGTAAAAAGATTCATAACTTTAGGTATGACCATGCCTCAAAGATTGTCTACATCGGTGTCTAACCTTTGTAAAAAATTCCAAAAACCTTATTTTATAAGTAGTTTTAGATTCCTTTCATTTTCTTTCAATCTAAAGTTAAGGTTAATTGTTAAAGCAGATAGGATAAAACCAGAGGAGCATTGAGCAATTGCTTTTAAGAAAAATAAAAGACTAGAATCATCCTAACAATACAAAACCTGCAACAAAATATTAAGATAAATTATATAACTTTTTCTATTTTTGATTTATTTTATTATATTTGTTGACTTAAACATAATGAATGTTGGTTATCAAATATATTTAGATAGGTGGGAATCCTAGTATTTATCATTATACGTATTTATTATTATTTATGAATGGGATATATTTCTTTGTATTACCTTTGATTGATCTTAATGCATATTTACTTATGTTAGCAAATAAATTTTACCTATTCAAGCATAAATGCCTTGACAGTGTTTGTTTATGAGTATACCACATTTCACATAGAAGGGTTAAATGAGATGCCAAAGATAAACCTATATGATCTTTTCAGTGATAGAGAAACTTTTTATAAAATTTCACAAATTTAAAATTTTTCAAGAAGGTATTAACTTGGTAGACATACATGTTAACTAACAAGAGCATAGATAGTTATAACTCAAGGCAGTACAATTTTACTTGTAAATTTAGACGGGTTAACTATCCATTCTAAGTTAATTGAATCATGACATGTAAGATACTAGGAATGCAACATCCCACTACTATAGAGTATATACCCGAACATCCAAGGACATTCAAGTATATATCCTATGATAATGATATGTAAGAGCAAAAACAAATCCAACTTACACATGACATCAACTAGCTTAATTAAAAATCATCAAAATTTAAACCATTCATTCATGAAAGCTTACACTGTATTTTACGAACTTTATACAAGCTCTAGAAAAAAACTACAAAATACAAAAGTACAACTCTTCTGATGTCTGCTGACAATCCTCTGAGCCATAACTAAGTTCAAAATGTTCCGCTAGTCTAGTTAAGGAACTATGTCTCTTATCTCGTACCTGAAAATTCATGTTGAAATTTTTATGAGTTTTGCAAACTCAATGAGCGAACCATCATCGATGATTTCACCCAAGTCATATACATAAATCACATATTTTACATATATTCATTCAAATCATGTATAATACAAATATAATCCAAATAATCACATTATCATGGCATATCAAGTTTTTAGCACAAATTCATAACATATTCGTAATCACAGAGATTTATACAAATGCAGATGCATATGGGACTCCATATTTGATATTATTGTTATGACCGAGTGCCTATCACATACGTATACAGATGCTGGCCCATTGGGCCCAGTTAGAATGGAATTTAAAGAGCAAAGCTCTACGTGCAGAATACTGAGCTTAAATGTTAGACCCCGAACTTTTCATAGAAGATTAGAACTATTAAATGAGAAATTTTGGTGATTAGTCATGAGTAAAGAACAAATGAACGAAAATTCTTGAACCAAGAAATGATAGACAAGAGTAAAGTAGGGAATGCAAAAACTGGATAGATTCATGATTTGGTTTGGTATTTTTGGAGGATAAGAGATTATGAAATGGAAAGAATGAAGGTGAATGTTAGAAGTAAAAAGAAAGAAAAAGTGAAGTTGAATTTGTGAAGTAAGATGATGAAGAATATGTATATATGTGTATCTCTATTATTAGTGTTCATGATTAATCATGGACTATAATTTCTTTACGGATGATATTAATTTGAAATGAAGATGAGAATGAGGAGTAAATAAAGTAGAAAAGGTGATTTTGACATGAATTGTGTTTAGGAAAGATTTGGAAACAAAATTGGTAGTTGTTCAAGAAAATGTTCACTAAGTATGTTTTAGTCTTTTAGCCATAACATTTTCTCTAGTTATCCAAATGAGATTATTGTTGATTTGGATTAAGCTACAGACATATGGTTATATTTCTTATGAAGACATCAAATTTAAATTCTATCTCTAAAAATCTCAAAATTTGTCATGAATTTGAGAATAGGGTGTAGTACATTGGACTCATTAATGGCATAAAAGGAAGATGAAATTATGGTCTTGCATTTTAAGAAGAGAGCATAATGAAAATTGAAGAAAGAAAGGAAAAGAGAGAGTGTTATGAAGAAGAAAGAGAAATACGAAATGAAGAAGAGAAGGAGAGAAAGAAGAGAAAACCAGTTAGGGTTTCAATTGTGTTAGTCTTCAAGAGAGATCTTGGAGCTGTTCAGGAAGGGGAAAATGTAGACAAACAGAAGAGTTTCCTTTTGAGCTAAAAATCCCTTCATTTGGTAAAGAATGAAGGAAAGATCATTTTAAATCTTTTTTATTTTTGGAAGGATTTGAGTTCATGGAGTTTAGAAAATGCTTGGGTTTAAATATTCTAGAACCAATTTTAGTGTTTGTACTTTGAGAGATTTTCAATTGAAAACCCTATTGATTGAGGTTTTTGTTATTGTATAAAGGATCAAAAGAGGAATAGGAACAAGAGAGGAGGCATTTTGAGCAAGTCTATAAGCAAGGAAATCAAGGTGGGTATATGTTTATAATAGAGTAAATAAGTCACTCATTTTTTCTTAAAATCAAGGAAGTTTAATGATTTAAATTTCATCACCAATGTTACCTTTATTGCTTTTTGAATGAATTGTGAAATTTTTATATGTTTGCTACATGAATTGTGTTAATAATTGATGAAAAGTGTTTGAAAAGGATTTCTCTTTGAAAAGATACATGTTTATGAAATCATGTTTTCGAAATGGTTTTCAAAATAAAGCAGGTATATGAAAAGCTAGTTTTTTGAAAAAAATGCCATTTTGGGCAACAAGTTTACAAGTTATGAAATATGTGTTATGTGAGTTTATGGTAGTCCCTGAAGAATGTCATGTGCACATTGTCCAAGTTAAAGGCTTCTCCCGTCTACTAGCTAGTGGCACGGAGCTCCTTCATAGATTCCCTCAAGTTTACGACTACACAGGACCATTTTTGTGGAAATGTGTAGTGCGTCATGTTTATGGACCCAACTAAACCATTTTGATGTGCTTATGTGTTTATGTTATGTGAACAAGTTTGATGCATTCATGTTTGTAGTTTGAGTTTTTGACTTTATGATGAGAATTTTTATAAACAAATGCTTCATAAACTCAATGAAAATTTTCAATGACAAGTGAATGTTTTCAATGGTTTTTGCTTTTTTTTGTTATAAACTATTAACCACGAGCTTTCAAGCTCACCCCCTTTTTGTCCCATCTTCAAGTGATAGCTAAGAGATCAAGTTATCAAGAGCCTAAGGGAATTTCTTCAATATTGCTATTTTTGCATTTTGTAATAAGCCAATGGTGTGGCTTTTGATATGTAAATAAAGTTTTTCAAACTTTGTTGTTTTAGAAATGAAATGATAGATTAAAGTAGTTCAGTTGTGTATGTTCATATTGACTTCCTTGGAAAAAGGGTTGAGTTAAAGTAATAAGTTTGTTTTGATGTTTGACTGTCGTGGGCACGCCACCCTCGTGAGATGATGTCTAATAAGGGTTTATGGAAATAACCCTATAAGATAATACGCTCAGTATCATGATTCGGAATGTTAGGATCCGAAAGCGGGGTCCAACATTGTTGGTGGTAACAGAGCAAGAAGATGAATTGATGGTGGTTAAGGGTATTTCTTGGGAATACGCTCACGTTTCATGATTGAGCAAGAGGTTGGGTTCCAGAAACGGGTCCCAACAGTTTTGGTATCATAGTGCTAGTATTAGGATCTTACATTGGCAACTTTCGGGTTATATATCAATTGTAAGAGCAATTTTTAATAGTTTGGGCCAATAGAATTAGTGAGAAAAATGGTGTCTTGATAGAGTGTATGGTAAGGAAAGTTTGTGGATATTTAGCGAAAATAAATATGGCGTAGTCCGACATGTTAGACATAGATTCAATATTTGCGGTTATGTTAGCGAATAAGGAGATGGAATTCCATTGTGGATATGTATTTGAATTGATATGGATGTGAAAATGTTTTCCTGAATTAACTGAGAAAGAAATAGAGACATAGGTGAAAATGACAAGATTTAAGGAGCACAAGTAAATAGGAATTGAAAGGTTGAACTAGGAATTCAACATGATTGTTTAATTGGTGTGATAAGAGTTATGATCTGGTATAAGATTGTGTTGGAGATATTGATATCGTAATTTTAAGATGGCTATGTGTTTATGCATCTAAATTGATTACAAATGTACGTATGGAAAGTGAAATAAATGATAGGGATATTTGTAGAAGTCCTCAAGGTTATGTTGACCAGTTATTAGAAGCACTCAGCTGATAATAAGGTTACATTAGTGACTAATGTGATTGAGTACATATGTGATCTATATTTTGATATGGTATGGGAGATTATCTATAATTCTTATAGTTAAAATCATGAGATGAATTAGAGTAAGATGATGGAAGTATGATATCGGTGATTATGCCAAAAAGGTAACTACTATGGAGAAAATCATTTGAGAAAGGCAAGTCAATTAGGAAATTGAAAGCAAACCAAGATGTTTTGGGGAACCAATTAAGATAGTAGAGTATTTGAATAAGTAACAAAATCGAGCATTTTTTATGAATATAGTAGTTTGCAAAAAATTATTCAAGTGAAGAAGTTACTCGAAAGACTAAGGAAAACATAAGACTGCATTACCTCTATTTGTTTGATCACTTAGGTAAGAATTTCGATGATGGAATTTTTTTACCGGAGAGAATTGTTAGACCCCAAACTTTTCTTAGAAGATTAGAACTATTAAATAAAAAAAATTTGGTGATTAGTAATGAGTAAAGAACAAATAAATAAAAATTCTTGAACCAAGAAATGATAGACAAGAGTAAAGTAGGGAATGAGAAATGTGGATAGATTCATGATTTGCTTTGATGTTTTTGGAGGATAAGAGATTGTGGAATGGGAAGAATTAGGGTGAAAGTTAGAAGTAAAATGAAAGCAAAATGAAGTTGAATTTGTGTGGTAAGATGATGAAGAATATGTATATATTTTCATGTTCTATTTTTAGTGTTCATGATTAGTCATGGATTATAATTTCTTTACGGATGATATTGATTGAAATGAAGTTGAGAATAAGGAGAAAATGAAGTAGAAAAGGTGATCTTGGTATGAATTGTGTTAAGGAAAGATTTGGAAACAAAATTGGTAGTTGATTTGGAAATTGTTCACTAAGTATGTTTCAGTCTTTTAGCCACAACTTTTTCTCTAGTTATCCAAACTAGATGATTGTTGATTTGGATTAAGCTAGTGGCATAGGGCTACATTTCTTATGAAGACTTCAAATTTTAATTCTGTCTCTAAGAATCTCAAAATTTGTCATGAATTTGAGAACAAGGAACAGGGTGCAGTACGTTGGTGGATGAATGTAAAGTTTGTGTTTTGACTTCAAGGAAAATTCTGTATTGTTCTGGATAGATTTAGACAAAGTTATCTTCTTGAGAGTTGTAGATCTTCCTTTTATCTATTCAACGGTATATGGTAGTAAATTTTCGGACATCGGAGATGAAAGTCATGGTCCTTATAAGAGGAGATTCTTATGAGCATAGATGTATCGTCTGTAAAGACGTATCATCTGTGATAATGTCATATCGTCTATAAGGATGTATTATCTATAGAGACGTATCATCTATGATGACATCATATCATTTGTGATGATGTCATGTAATCTTAAGTTGACTCCGCTTCATCTTAATAGTTGCATCATCTTAAGTTGACTTTGCTTCATCTTAAGAGCTGCATCGTCTTAAGTTGACTTTGCTTCGTCTTAAGTTAATTGCGCTTCATCTTAAGAATTGCATCGCCTTAAGTTGATTTTGCTTTGTCTTAAGGTTACTGTGCTTCATCTTTAGAGTTGCATCGTCTTAAGTTGACTCTGCTTCGTCTGCTTTCTGATTTGTCTACCTTTTGCTTCATCTACCTCTTTCCTTCGTCTGCTTCTTGCTATCATCTGTTTTTTCCTTCGTCTGCTTTCTAATTCGTCTGCCATTTTTTTCATCTGCCTCTTTGCTTCGTTTGCTTCTTCGTATTGTTTGCTTTTTGCTTCGCTTTCTTTTTGCTTCGTATACTTTCTAATTAATCTACCTTTTACTTCTTCTACCTCTTTGCTTCGTCTGCTTCTTACTATCATCTGTTTTTTACTTATGTGCCCGAAATTTCTTCTTCTGTACACTATTCATTTGATGCTATCATCTGGTCCATTTTGACCCTTCAAACGATAGAAATTGTCTTTGAAGTCTTCACAAAAGTTGTAGATCTCAATGTTCTCTTTTAAACTATCCAAATATGATTTTAATTTGACATCTATAAAGAGAGTTATGCCATTTGTCCCAAGACAAGTTTTGCATGATTGAGGATGAAAACCATGTTTGATTTTTTCGGCCACCACTTTGTCATCTGACCTCCAAATGAGGTGAATCTTGTACCAATAGATTCTTATTACATTTTTCTACCTCTCCATGGAAGTTATAGCTTTTGATGCTGTTTTGAAAAGGATTGACTGAATCAAGGTAAGGGTATGGATTGGAAGGGTATGAATTTGATATGTTTTGATGATATCTTGATCTGTAGAGATCTGAATGAGATGATTCCTATTTCAAAATAAACTAGAGACATAGAGATATAAATTGTATGAAGAGATTGAAATTTAATTCAGTCTCTAAGACTTTCAATTTCTGGGAGGAATTTAAGTATAGTGTACTTTTTCAATAGAAGAACAGTCCAAAAATATTTGGAACAATACTTTTAGAGTTCTGAACCAAATGGATTGATTTTGGTGTCATTAGAAACTTAAGAAAATAGGGAACATTTTTCTAGAAGAAAGTATTATGTCTAAATGTTCAAGGGAGTTTTTGGCAAGACACTTAAGGTTAAAAGAGCATAAGCATATAAGGAAGGATAAGATAGACCTTTTGGGCTCATTAAGGGCATGAAAGGAAGATGAAATTATGGCCTTGCATTTTAAGAAGAGAGAAGAACAAAAATTGAAGAAAGAAAGGAAAAGAGAGAGAGTCATGAAGAAGAGAGAGAAATATGAAAAAGAAGGAGAGAAATAATAGAAAACCAGCTAGGGTTTCAATTGTGGTAGCCTTCAAGAGAGATCTTGGAGCTGTTCAAGAATGGAAAAAGGCAGAGGAAAAGAAGAGCTTCCCTTTGAGCTAAAAAACCCTTTCATTTGGTGAAGAATGAAAGTAAGATCAGTTTAAATCTTTTGCATTTTTGGAAGGATTTTAGTTCATGGAGTTTAGAAAATGCTTGGGTTTAGGTACTCTACAACCAATTTTAGTGATTGTGCTTTGAGGGATTTTCGATTGAAAACCCTATTGAGTGGCATTTTTGTTATTGTATAAAGGGATCAAAAGAGGAAAGAGGAATAAGAGAAGAGACATTTTGAGCAAGTCTCTAAGCAAGTAAATCGAGGTGGGTACACGTTTATATTCGAGTAAATAAGTCACTCATTGTTTTCTTCAAATCAAGGAAGTTTAATGATTTAAATTTCATCATCAATGTTGCCTTTATTGCTTCATGAATGAATTGTGAAATTTTTATATGTTTGTTACATGAATTGAGTTGATGATTGATGAAAATACTTTGAAAAGGATTTCTTTTTGAAAAGATATATGTTTATGAAATCATATTTTTGGAAATGGTTTTCATAATAAAGCAAGCATATGAAAAGCAAGTTTTTCAGAGAAAAATGCCATTTCGGGCAACAATTTTACAAGTTATGTAATATGTGGGTTTACAAGTTATGAAACAAGTTTACAAGACTTTTCCCACTTGCCCACTAGTGGCATAGAGCTCCTTTATGGACTCCCCCAATTTTACGACTATACAGGACCATTATGTGGAAATGTGTAATGCATCAAACTTTTGATATGTAGATAAAGTTTTTCAAACTTTGTTGTTTTAGAAATGAAATGATAGATTGAAGTAGTTCAGTTGTATATGTTCATATTGACTTCCTTAGAAAAAGGGTTGAGTTAAAGTAATAAGTTTATTTTGATGTTTGACTGTCGTAGGCACGCCACCCTTGTAGGATGATGCCTAATAAGAGTTCATGGAAATAACCCTATAGGATAATATGCTCAGTATCATGATTCCGAATCTTGGGTTCTGGAAGCAGGGTCCAACATTGTTGGTGGTAACAGAGCAAGAAGATGAATCAATGATGGTTAAGGAGATTTCATGGGAATATGCTCATGTTTTATGATTGAGCTAGAGGTTGGGTTCCAGAAACGGGTCCCAACATTAAAGCTCTATTAAACTGGCAACTCCGATCACAACACCTTTATCTTAGCATGCATTTTATGAAATGCATAAATTACAGAATTCACCATGTATAACAATAAAAAATGATGCGTATTCAAAATTTTATAATCATCAGACCTAAGTTTGGTATTCAACTTTCTATGAGAATTCAAATATCATATAGAGTTTCAAAACAATTCATAACACTTCCAATACATACCCAAATATTAAGCTCTTTGGATAATTCATGTCCTGAATTCATAACACAGTTAGTGCATATCAAATTCAATTAGTCATTCTCATTCACATGCAAGTAGCACTTCTAATGATATTCACATGCATCAAACGTCGAATAATTATTGTCTATAATTAGTACACATTCATCAATATCAAATTCAATTCAGTAATAAACAAACCAAATCAAGGTGAGATCATCTTAGGTTATTCACAGTACACTCCAATATGTTATTGCTTGGATGGTCCGGCAATGTCTGACAGGCGTCCAATGTGCTCCTCTATAACATACACAACACATATCACATTATTGCATAATTATGTACTCATTAATTTGTATTCATGTATATTGGATAAGTACAATGCATGTTCATGACAATTCTGGGATTCTAGTCATTAATCTTATCACAATAATCATTTGGATATCCACTTTCAATTGATTAACTCAGATTTGTCTAAAGATACACTTTCGGGTTCATTTTGTACAATTATTTTCATTAGGAAAGTGAAGGAATTTGGTAATACTTCCTTATAACAAATTATTATCCTATGTCTTAAGTCTCTATTAATACCAATATAATTCAATTTGGTTCATTATTCTATGAGTTATGCTCAACATACCACAAACTATGTACATTTGAAATTGTGACTAATGCATGATCATGCATTTAAGTTGTTCACCTCATATCTCTAAATTCCAATATCCAAAAATTACAAACTTTATACCAATCGAACTCTAAGAGATTAAGCTATAATTCTGTGAAGATATCTTTATCTGATTCAGCCTATATCAATACAGTTTATTCAATAACAATAGGATATGATTTCTATCCCTGGTAGTTTTACTACCTAAGCCAAGACTTAATCTCTAGTGAAATTTCAAAATCCTTAAGAATAGAATTCAAATTCAATTTCTTCTTAACATTTGTATCCAAATGTCTCTAGTTCAATTTAAATCAATAATCATTTCATTTGAAAATCTACAAATCAAAATATAGCCAAAATACCAAAGCATGTTCAGTAAAAACATTCAAGTGATCAAATTCCAACACACCTTAGCATTTTCATCCTAACACCCTCTTTCGGGATAACTTTGCATGATCATTATGAAAAGGAAAATGATGTATTTCAGTAACACTTTCTTTTATAAAATTGTTCAACTATGTTTCCAGTTTCTAATAACACCGGAAGTATACAATTGGATTCAATATACTGAAAGTTACACCCAAAACAATTCTGATTGTTTTTAAACTGTAACAGAACTCCTAACTCTACTTCTAGGAAGATTTTGAAATGCTTAGAGATAGAATTAACATTCAACTTCTTCAAGAAAGTTCTAGAAATATGTCTTTAGTTTAATCTCAATCAAGAATCAGCTCATTTAGAAATACACAGATCAAGTTAAAATCAGAATACCAAGACATGTTTAGTGAAAGTTTTCCAGTTCATAATATTCCAACACACTTCCACATAAACATCTTATGCAATCTTTCCTAATTCAATCATCATAAATTCTCTATCATAACATGATATAAGCACTAATCATTTACTTACTTGTTTAGTTCAAATCCCAGCTCAAAATTCACTCTAAATCAGTACTCCAAACATGTAAAATCATCATACATTCAAGGTGGAAACTTGAAAGACTTCAGCTAGGACAAGGCATTCTGATTCTATACTTAACTTTGTAAGGCTAAAACATGGATTATTTATGCAACAATTAGGCATAACTAGAAGTAAAATTAGGGAGGTGAAAGAAGAGAGTTTTGGTGGTGTGTGAGAGGAGAAAGAACAAGAATGGGCTGAACCAAATTTGCTCCTGTTGAAAGTTACACCTAAGGTGTTAGGTGTCATCTAATGGAATGGCCATATGTATAAAGGCATGTTCAACATGTATCAAGTATATATGCTACCATATGTCACCATTAAAGCTAGGCCACATTTCATTTAAGTACATCAACCACTTGTCCATTTATCAATGCCATTTGTCATCAACTTACTAGCCCATTTGTCACACAATGATTGATCCATTTGTCAATTCGTTACTAATCCATTTTTCACCAATTTGACTATGCCAAATGTCACTCAATTATAGGCTAAATCATTCAGATTTTTCATTGATCAATTTATCTTACCACTTGGCATTTGTCCTAATCCAAATGTACCCCAAATTTTTGGAATTTCCTAAAATTCACCAAAACTTCTGAAACAACAAGTAGCAACACCAAATCAGATTTTAACACATTTAAACCACAATTCTCAATATAATCACATTTATAAATCAATTATACGTGAAAAATGTCAATGAATGCATGTACAATCATATTTATGTGCTGTAATCAAAATTCTCATGTATGTGCAAAAATATGCAAAGCATGATATGTATTTTCTCATTTCTCATAATTCACTATTCTCGCCTTAACATGGGTATCGGGATGTTACAAGGAAGAGTTCTTATCTAAATGACAATCAAGTCTACTTTCTTTACTTAATTATAAGCTTTATTCTATCTCTACTAGTTGTAAACTTCGCTAAGTTTAGTGTTTAATTATCAATCACTAAAATCATCCCATTTATTTTAATAGACTAGGCAATATTAAGAGAATTTAGTGAATTCCTACTACTTTTTTCGTAGATTGATGCTTTATTCACCATTGTGTTATTACTAAATCATAGGTGCACTTGCCTTTTGTTGTGAGTAATATTTTGTGATAAAGAAAATTAAAAAATTAGAAATAACCCAACATTTGTTTAATACCTTTCATTTTGACTTACCATGTTCTTCTATCTTTCTTGTCAAAGAAATGTTGATCTAGTAATAGTTTTTCTTTTTTAGTTATAAGAATAAAAAAATTCAAACACACCAAACTAAATAATGTAACTATGTATTACAAATATCATGAAACTCAAAGCATATCTGCAAAAAACTCACACCATATTAGGCTTATCCTAGTACTATGAAAAACACGTAAACCAATTCCACCTTTATCTCCCTAATTCCAAACAAGGATCAACCTTCTATAGTGTTTGATTATAGACCAATTTCTTGCTGCACTTTTCCTTATAAGGTGATTGCCAAAATTATAACAAATAGGCTAAGAGAGTCTCTTCCCCTTATTGTTAGCCCTAACCGAAGCGTATTCATTAAAAATCTTCGCATAGGCGATAACATTTTGCTAGCTCAAGAAATTCTTAGGAATTATTACCTATCCAATAACCATAAGCAATATGCTTTCAAAGTGGACGTCTAAAAAGCCTATGACAACATTAATTGGGAGTTTCTCATAAATGTTTTGGTTGTTATGGGATTTTTTGGGAAATTCATAGAGTGGATTAAAGAGTGCATATCTTACCCTTTCGTATTTGATTCTAACCAATGGAACTCCCTCTAATTTCTTTAGAAGAAAATCAGGCTTTAGACAAGGAGACCCCTTATCCCCATTCCTGTTCTTACTCTATATGGATGCCTTTCATGGTGTTTGAATATGTGTCTAGATGGTAACTCCTCTTCCCAATACCACTGGAGGTGCAAAACTCTTAAACTCACCCACCTCTTATTGTCAATGACCTTATGATGTTCTGCTATGTTGATTTGAATTCAGTAAAATCCATGCTAGGCTGTATAAGTACCTTCTCTCAGTTATATGGATTGGACATGAACCCTACTAAGAGTCAGTTTTTCTTGTCCCCTGACATGGATCATTTGAATCATCAAATGGAAATGATGTCAGGACTCAAGAAAGGTAATTGATGGAGAACCATGGGCATGTGAACGACAAGCAGAGAAGCATACATGGTGTGATCCGCCTCAAGGAAGCCTAGGACATGACTTGCCTGGATGTGAGCATTCAAGAGGAGGCTTAGGAACTGAAATTGGATCAAATTGGAAGTTTAAATGTGCAAAGGAAGGGGCTGAACGAAATTCCCATATCAAAGGCCCAACATTCAAGTCTAATGTTCCTAAAGATCCATTACAAGATGTT
>JAOTAZ010000009.1:10278566-10291808 GCA_025629785.1 Erythroxylum oxycarpum | reverse complement strand
AATTTTCTCACCAATTTCTTTCTCATTTAAATTCATTTTAATATTTCTAATTTTCATCAAAAGTTTGGGGTCCAACAGATATTTTGTCCCTCCAGCCCATTCGAATGCTCCTTCTCCAATTCAGTATGGTTACAAGTCTCTCCCACTTTCAGCTTAACATTCCTCACCTGCTCAAAATCCCATCTGTTCTCCATTGGTTCAACCAGCCCCCAGGCCACAGGAACATTGACCTTAACATTTTCCTCATTCTTCTTGCTGTTATTGTTTACAGCTTATGGTCTGAAAGAAACCTTAAAACCTTTAAAAATGCAGCTTTGGAAGAGGGGAACATTATTACTAAAGTGATCTTCCAAGTACTGGAACAGCTCAACTTAAACACCGAGAGAAGGTAAATGGAGGTTGTTGGCTTGTTTCTTCCTTTTCTTGTTTCTTCTTCTTTCTATTTATGCAGGTACCCCTTTTGATGATCGACCATAAATTGTGTTTTTCTCACCAACCCTTCTTGGATGGAAGCTCCAGTGCAATGCCTTGCAGCTGAGATGGGTCCTACAAATTCCATACCTTTGACACTCTCTCCATAGGAGAGTCACTTCTTCCTGATTAAACGAGAGTGCTGTAATTGATTGCCTATTCTGGTGTTTGAGTCTTTTATCTTGAAATGATTGTGTTGCTGGTAATCTTGTCTTTTTTTTTTGGCTCAATGGTTGCTAAATGTTTTAGTATTGTGTGTATTGTTTGGTGAGGAGCACAGGACTAGGACTCCTCATACTGCTGTAAGTATCTTTAGTTGGTGTTAGAGACTTTTACTTTGGCAATATCTCGATGTACATAATTTTTCGATAATTTAAATTTTCTGAATTATAAAAAAAAAGACAAAAAATTGAGCTTTTTTAATAATTAACCATATAATAAATAATCGTGTCATTCACTTGCATGAAGAGATATGAAAGGACAATATCCTCTTTACATACTACGAGGGGCAAAGAGCTGTACTACTTGCAATCATCTTTGGCTTCTCAATAGCAATGCAATAAAATTATCACAAAATTAGCTTTTAAGTATCGTGAAACTCATTTAAAGAGTACAAGACAAAGTTAATCTATTATGCAGTTCATTATTTGACAAACAATCAACAAAATAAGTACAATTCTAATTATGGATATATCCTAAGTAAAATAATAAACAATTCGGCAAATTACAAGAACTAATCAAGAAAAAATAAGTAGCTGCTAGAAATTAATCTTTAGCAAAAATCATTAACAAATGTATTTGTATCCCAATCATAAAAATGAACAAGTTAATGGAATAGTTTCTAGCCCTTCTAGTTAAAATTTCTCCAAATGAAAGAATTTTCTAGGAAATGACAATGTCAATAACAAAGCATCGAGAGGTTGATATAAACCGCAGTAATATGAAAAGATTAAAAAGTGAATATTAAGTCAAATAATAATAAACAATGATTATGAGATCGGATAGCTTCAAGACATTACAGAAATTGACCCAAAAAAAAAAAAATGGATACATTATTTGTGCTGTATTCTCTTATGTTTTGTGAAGTTCCTATCATTATCTTGGCACGATATTTTTTAAGAATGAATGTCTATATTGTGTTGACTCGGTGTAGCCGGCGAAAAGCGTCCGCGAGTGCAACCTTACATTCATTTATGATGCGAGACGGTTATACGCGTTGATCAGTTCAAAAAACAAGTTAAGCTGAAGGTATATTTTGATTATATATTGAGGGGTGACTTTGAATTGTTCATTTCTTCATCTTTTATCTTTTTCTGCAGCTGTATTCAGAACTCTTCTAGTTTTTGGATTATTCGATCATTTCTAGGTTGATAGATGTAGATGCTACCATTCTGTGTCTTTCGTCACATGCGATCATTGCATCAATGGGGATAGCAGATAACATTGAGTCTACTGTCAGTTGAATTGTGTATGTGAAGTGGATATATACATATTGTAGGCGATATGGGTTGCATTTCTTCCAAAGAAAATAAGCTGCATAGCGCAAAAGAGAGGCTATTATGGTAGGCGTGTATCCCATGTCAATTCATGCAGCAGAGGAGATGAGGAGGTCCGACTGAATAGTAATAAGTTAGAGAATGGAGATTTGAAGGTTATGCTAATTGATAAAAAAGACTTCGGTTCGTATGGTTTAGATGATCACATTGAGACGGAGGGAATTCCGGGTCAAGATGAGAAAAAGAGGGCGGGGAGTTGTAGAATTGGTGTTAATAGTCATTCCAAATTGACAGTTGAGAAGTGTGATGAAGGGAGTTTGGGTCACCCGAGCTGGGGAAGGGTGAGAAAGAGTAGAGAAGCAGGGCAGGTTGCAGCAGGATGGCCATCTTGGCTAGCCGCACAGGCATCAGAGGCTATCAGAGGCTGGATACCACGGCAAGCTGCAACCTTTAAGAAGTTAGATAGAGTAAGTATCATTCTTCACTAGATCCCTCAAAAATGTTCATCTAATTACATTTTTTGGTTCATCGACAAAAGAGTGTCTTCATCTGTTCAAATTTTTACTCTTGATCTACTAGTTGTATTTTATTAGTCGGCTTACTGACTCTGACACTAAGGAATCAGAGGAGGCATACTTTTTTGCGCGAATCATTAAGTTCATAATTTTTTCTTCGTTTTCCTCATAGAATAAAAACACTTAACAAGTATATACACATGATGATCATAACTGATCCTTGAAGAACTCTATTATGTCCTCAATTTAATTCCTGATACGTCTCACAAACAAAAATTTAATACTGAAGTCTTTGATTCAAGGCATGATATTTTTGTATGGATATGTATATTTATCCAACACAATCCATCCTCTTTAACCCTATTTCCAATCATGTTAACCATATACAGGAATCTTTCTTAGTTAACAGCTATTGTTACAATAAATTTGATCTACATTTATAAACTTAATATCACTTAGTAGTAACCTCGTCTTTTGTATTTGAACTTGTGTATTCTTGCAGATTGGTCAGGGAACTTACAGCAACGTTTACAAGGCCTATGATGTCACTCGTGATAAAACTGTAGCTCTTAAAAAGGTCAGATTTGACATTAATGATTCAGAGAGTGTCAAATTTATGGCTCGTGAGATTCTTATTTTGCGTAGGCTTGATCACCCTAATATAATAAAATTGGAAGGCCTGATAACATCTGAGAACTCTCCCAGCTTGTACCTTGTCTTTGAATACATGGAGCATGATCTTACTGGTCTTGCCTCTATTCCTGGCATCAAGTTTAAAGAGCCACAGGTAATTGCTTCACACCTAGGGGGTGCATCATGCAGTGCAACCATCACTTGATTAATATAGTTGGTTTATTTTACACTGCACCTTCTCAAATTCTCATTATGTTTACTTTCCTGAAGATCAAATGTTACATTCAACAACTTTTTAGTGGACTCGATCATTGTCATAGTCGTGGTGTCCTACATCGTGATATAAAGGGTTCTAATCTTCTTATTGACAACAATGGGATTTTGAAAATTGCGGACTTTGGCCTGGCAAGTTTCTTTGATCCTAAAAGTAACACACAATTGACAAGCCGTGTAGTAACTCTTTGGTATAGAGCACCGGAGCTCTTACTTGGAGCCTCTCATTATGGAGTTGCTGTAGATTTATGGAGCACTGGTTGCATTATTGGGGAGCTATACACTGGCAAACCTATTTTACCTGGAAGAACAGAGGTACAGTGTTTTTAGTGCTATATTTCATCTCAATTGATGCCCCAATGTGCCTCACAGATGTCTTCTTTCAGTAACCTATGAGGTAAATTTGAATTCTCATAAACCTGGAATTCTTCCAATGGAAACCAGGGATGAGTACTGTGTTGTACTTTTAACTTTCTTAGGCCTTGGGGTATGAAGCATTCTGCAATAAAAACCTTCAACTATCAAATCCTTTCTAGACTCTTGAAATATGGATGTTGTGTACAATTACTACTGCTCAATTGCGTGATATTCCTCCCAACATTGGATTTTTGGTGCTGTATGATGATTTACGAATATTCTGGACGTATATGTCCATAAATGCATAAATATATATTTAGCGACAGGTTATTTAATGTTAGCTCAAGTGGTTGTTCCTTTTAGGTCGAGCAATTGCATAAAATCTTTAAATTATGCGGCTCACCGTCTGAGGATTATTGGAGAAGATCGAAATTGCCACATATGTCTGTTATCAAGACTCAAAGATCGTATAGACGATGTATTGCTGAAACATTTAGAGACTTACCTGCTTCTGCTGTTGGGCTTATAGAGACCTTACTTTCGGTTGATCCCGCTCAACGAGGAACTGCATCCTTTGCCCTCAGGACTGAGGTATGCAGATTATGCATTGTTTTATTTAAGAGAGATGAAGGATGTCTGTCTAATTATTTGATTTGAACATCATGAAATCTTAAATAAATAGTGTTCATGCTTATTTGAACGAGACTTTTCATCTTCTTTTAAAATGAAAGGGAAGTAAATTCACATCATACGATATTTTGAAATTCACATGACACAAGATTTTAAAATTTTCTATTAAAATGTCTCAGATTAACTGGGAATTTTCCAGTTATATTGTTCTTTTTCAATGTTGCTTTCTCTTTCCCATACATCGCTTTCCTTTATTTGAAATCAAATTTATAGCCTATGTTATTTTGGTCTACTCGTGGCTTTTGTGCATATGTGCATATGCTATTTGTTTTCATTTTCTGATTTTGTTGGATTACGCAACTATTTATTTGGTTATTAATCTCTCTCTCAACAGTACTTTACAATAGAACCACGTGCCTGTGATCCTTCAACTTTGCCCAAATATCCTCCAAGAAGAGAGATTGATGCTAAAAAGCAGGATGATGCAAGAAGGTACATTCTGTGGATTGATAATAGCTTACTTATATTGAAAGAAACTACAAATACTTTTGTTTTGGAAGTTCTTACTTTCTGAAGTATGATTTGTTTTAGGAAGCAAGTGCAAAAATGTAGATTAGTGTTGTGCTGCTTCATCATTTTATATCCACCTTTTATGCGGGATGAGCTAGGGACTATTGGTGGAAAAATGTAGATCAGTGTTCTGTTGCTTCATCAATCTATATGTGCTTTTTATGTGGAAGGATTATTGTGTAAAAATATTGGCGTAATTCGCTTCCTTTATGTTGCTCTGTATCATTGTTGAATCACAGTGATGTTATGGAATTTTTTTGTCCATCTGCTTTACACTACAAACTGCTCTGGTTTTTCTTTTTTTATCTTGTGCACTGCTTACCCTGAGATGGCAACTATGGTTGGTTTAAAATGCTGTTACATCTAAATTTTTTCAGACAAGGAGCAGTTGTAGGAAGAACAAAAGAATCTGAAGCTGTTATACCATCTAATGCATATCCTGATCTATCATCACTACAGGTAACTCTTAGTACATCGAATAAAATGCTTATATGCTGGGTTGCAAACAGTTGATTTATCAATTATCTTTTGGATTTGCATCAGAGATTTATATGGACAAATAAGTTGAGCCTTGAGATTTTAGATTTATTCGAAACGTGCCCTCCCTATGTCCTTTTTATGCCTCAATAGGTTACACGGGTGGTAGTCAGTGTGTGACAGCTGAGGAACACCCACGATTAATAATTTACACTTTGAGGAGAGGTACAAGTTTGTGATTCTCTACCCAACTAGTGAATTGAAGTTCCTATTCTTTGAATATCCTTGTAGGAGCTGCCAATAAGGTTACGGTGGTTGCTCATTCAGAAGCCCTGTGTCTTCCCACCCATCCTTCACCTCACTCCGCTCCCCCCAACTGCTACGAATAAATAAGTAGAGAACATCTTATCATCCTATTTAAGCGAGTTCAGCCGGGACTTCAACGATCTGGAATTCAGATTGATTTGTTTTTCATCTACTTAATGTTATAGGAGCACCTTTTCATATGCTTACTTCTGGAATATATAAGCAACCTTTTTTTCTTTTGCCCTATCTGTTTCTGATGAATAATTTTTCTTCTTTCTTTTACCATCTTCTCTCCCTTAACTTCTACATCTTATTTTGAGTGATTCTGTCATTGTTCTCTAGATAATCATTGTTTGCTCTGTAATCACAGAGAAGAGATCGTCATAGTTCAAACGGTAGAGGTGAGATACTATTCTCGAAGAAGGAGCAAGCTTCTGGTTTTCTGGATTATTGCTCTAAACAAACTCAAGCTTTCAGAGACGGGAAAGGACATTACTCTGTGCAACAGCATAAAAATGTATCCCATTCAGGACCATTGATCCCTGGAACTGGCTGGACTAATGATGGGAAGAATATGGATAATCTTCATCAGGTCCCTGCCAGAACCAACCTACCAAAAGTGTCTGAGTTATTAAAATCTAGGACGTCATTGCCTGAAGAACATGGGCAATATCATTGTTCCTCAGATCAAAAGTTGGTAAAGCAAGCCAGTAGATTTCATGATTTATTAAATGAAGCGGGATCCACGAGAAAGCAAGATCAAAATCATCAAACACAGAGGATGGCATATTCCCCATCAGGACAAACGAGAAAATCGGTAAGTTCTTTGGCATTTGCCTGTGACTCAAGTGTTTCTAGTTTTAATCACTTCCTTCTTTGGGTTGATGGCTCAACTCTTCTCGTAGCAATTAAAAAAAAAAAGGTTATTACGTTTCTAGTCAATGCAATTCCTTTTCTTGGATCTAAGATTCTACTTTCTTACATTCCATGCAAAATGTCCATATTAGTCAATCATGAGCTTTGACTTGCCTGTATGTTCCAAAAAATAGGAGTCCATCTTACATTTGATGCTTGTCAGTGTCTACAAGTTATTCGAGTCATGGGCATTAAGATGTGTGAAAATTTGGATTCCAATTTTTATAATATTTAACGTTGAAACGTTGTGATGTTTATCATCAGTATGTTCGTGGTCCGAGGGGAAACAAGATTTATGTGTCAGGTCCTCTACTTTATTCATCAAACAATGGGGACCAAATGCTTCAAGAGCGCGATCGGGAGATCCAGGAATATGCTAGACAACAACATGACAAGACAAAAGTTTGAGATGAGGAATACTCACCGGAAGCAAGAAACATAGAACTTGATGTTTTTCCTGGATGCTAGAGGCTGAGAAATCGGGGATGTAGCCTCAAGTCCTCATTAGTCATGGGTCGACCTGAGGAAACCAGCTACCTCGATGATCCTTGGGATCAATTGCCCAATAGCTCTATTGCAGTCAGCAGATGCAATTTTTCATTCTTTCTTTTCAATATTTTTCAGTTATCCTATAAGTATACACACACACACACACATATACCACCGTGTAGCAGCAATACTATTGTACGGGAACGAAACAAAAAGAGCAAGAACAACGAATAATCCCCTTATCATAGCTTCTTCAAATCCCTTAACGTATGTTAAAAAGTTATTGAAATGAAAAGCGGATTTCCTAAGCTAGTTTAAGGAATATAATATGAGAAAACTGGGTTCCAGAGGAAGCTTTACTTTTAGGAAACTTTAATAACTATTACTTGTTTAACAAAACCTTACCTGGCTTCTTCCTTATAAGCCAATTCTCATTTTGCTTATTGCTCCAAATAAGGAAGCTTTTCAAAACTTTAAATCAGTGACCTTAATTTCCCTCACACTCTCTATCTCCACTGACATTTCTCAAATAAGTGCTTCCCTTAGCTTCAAAAATATAGAGAGTGTCATAAAATATCTAAGAATGATCCAAGGGGAGTTAATAGAAGGACGAATATCTTTCGTCCTACTCTATAAACAGCTCCTTCGGAAACCAAAGTTGGAACCATATAAAAAGGAGATATAAAAGCTTCTCTAGTCATGAGATAGGGTAACAACAAGGTGCATAATTTAATCTAAAGCTAAGATTAGTGAAACATCAATCTTGTAGGGATCATAAGCTATAATCAATCGACCGTTAAGATGAAATTGATGATTTATGAGAGCTATCCAATGCTTCTTTAAACACTTCATCTCGTTACACTTGTCTATCTTAATTTTGGTTTTTAAAACATATAATCAAATATTTCATTTTCAAAAGAAAGTCTTTAAGCATCTACTACTTTTGAGGCGGTTGATGCCTCTCACATCCTAAGAAAAAATAGACATTGTAAAGAATTTTGGCTCCTTATGCCTTTAGTGCTCTTATGATATGTTGGTAATCTCTTATGAGAATCATCTATAGATAAAATGTATCTTAATGTTGAAAAGTTGGATAGGATGGCCCTTTCATAAGAATTATATTGCCCCTAATTTTTTTAGGTTTCTTGGCAGTTTTTTTGTAAAAATGGATGATATTTTGCCTAAGATGGATTGAAAATAACTATAGAATAATTTTTGAGTCATTTATTTTTTGTATTGATGATCTTGATTATGTGGAATATAATACCTCAATGAAGAGTAATGATCATAAGTTTGTAACACATTTATGACCCATAATAGGTCTTATTCTTGTTAATGAGACACCATTTTGGAAGAGCTACAATTCTAACTTTGTGTTAAGACCTATCTAAATTCTCATTTGTAATTTTTCATAATTTCGTAGAGCAAATTAGATATCTCTTTTATCTCATCTTTTATTTGTGATGCTTTCTCCCAAATTTCCTTCTATTATCCATTTTGAATTCCTCCACAAATGAGGTATGATCCACTTCAGAGAAATGAGGACATTCATTAGGGATATTCTTTCATAGGTTAGATGGTACAACTATGTAGAAGTTAAGTCACTGTTGTTAGGGATAACTAAGACTCAAGGAACAACTATAGAGTCTTGCTCTAGATATTCTACTTTCAAAAGGGGTGCTCATCTCAATTTTCACTTCACTAATATTGCCCTAGAGTTAGAGCTCTGCAAATTTGCTTCCTTACCAAGGATAGAAGGAGTAGGGACAAGGTTTAGATCCTTTACTACTTCAATCGGGAAAGATAAAGAAATGGAATACTATAGGGAAAGACAGAGAAATTTGCACATGGTTTTTATTGATCTAAAGAAGGCATATGATAGGGTTCCTAGGGAAATCTTATGGAGGTGTTTGGAGGTGAAGGAGTTCATATGACATATATAAGGGTGATTAGAGATATGTATGAAGGGGCAATATCTAGAGTAAGGATGATAGGAGGAGATATTGAGAGTTTTTCTATTGGTATTAGGTTACACTAAGGCTCTGCATTAAGCCATTTTCAATTCATAGTGGTGGTGGAAGAGCTTACTAAGATATTCAAGAAGATGCACCTTGGTGTATGTTGTTTACTGACGATATTGTCTTAGTAGATGAGGCAAGAGAGAAGGTCAATGTCAAGCTATAATGTTGGAGAGAAATATTGTTAGAGTCAAAGGGATTTAAAGAGAGCAAGATTAAAACATAATACTTAGAATGTAACTTTTCAAGCCATCAGGTGACTGCTGGAGTAGAGGTCAAGCTATAATGTTGGAGAGAAATGTTAGAGTCAAAAAAGTGAGCAGGAATAAAACTAAATACTTAGAATGTATCCTTTTAGGCCATCAGGTGACTACCGGAGTAGAGGTAAAGATTGGATCAGAAGTTATACCACAAAAAGGAGTGTTTTAAATGCTTAGGGTTTATCATCCAAAGCAATACAGTGATCAATGAAGATATAGTCCATTGTATTAGATCAGAATGGCTCAAATGGAGAAGTGCATTTGGAGTTTTATGTGATAAGAAGATACCACTTAAGCTCAAAGGTAAATTTTATCACTTAATGATTAGGCCAACCATGCTATATGGGCAGAATGTTGGCCCATTAAACAAATACATAATAATAAGCATTTGGTGACGAAGATGAGGATGCTTCGTTGGATGTGTAACCTTACTAGAAGAGAAAAGGTCCAAAATCTAATGGTCAGAGACAAATTAAAGGTGGCTAGTATAAATGAAAAATTGAGAGAGGCACATCTTAGATGGTTTAGACATGTTAAAAGGAGACACCCCAATACTCTAGTGAGAAGATGTGAGAACATAATATTTAGAGACTGCAAGAAGAAAAAAGGAAGGCCTAAAAAGAATTGGGTGAAAGTGATCAAGAATGATATGGATAGGTTAGATCTTACCGAGGACTTGGCTCGAAATAGAAAATTTTAGTGTACCAAGATACGAGTTAAGTGTCTCTCTTAAAAGAGGACATTCACTTTCTTGTAGGTTACAAAAACTTATGACCTTTGCGTTTATTGTGTAGTATGTACCTTCTAGGGTGTATAACTTAGATTGGTTAATATGTAACGTAATTAAGGTTTTGATAGGCATGGTCATAGGTAAGTTTGCGTATTATCGGACCTACCCAAATTCCGCACCTTAATGGGACTTCAACTAGGTGTTGAAGATGATGATGATGACTACTTCAATCGGGAGAGCAAAGATATTGTTATGTTCAATACGCTCACTTCTTAATCTTCATTAAGGTCCATTCCAATTAGCTCAAAGAAGTCATCTCTTTTAAACATTTCGCCTGGGACCTTCCATGGACCACTTGTTGAACTAAGGAAGGTCTCCATTGCTAATAAACTCTTATAGAGTTTTTAATTAGCATGTCATTCATTTCGAGCCTCAACAAAGGTATTGTATGAGGCAAATCTTGTTTTAAATCAACCAAAATACAAAGTATAACATAACGAATCCTCCTTCCTACAAGCAATAATCTCATTTATACATATTGGTCTACCTATAAAGTTGTTCAAATGATTTAGTCTCTTTTTAAACAACACTCTAATTGCACATTATAAATGTAAGCCCTAATGGTAACCTGATTGTATTTAACACTTTTCAAGTTGAATCTTTGTTTCTAAAGTTAAAGGAAGATTGGAATGTTATTGCAATATTAGGAACCTACCTCATTATATCTATGAGTTAAGACATTGGATTGGAAAGTGAATAAAAAAATGTTATCCCTATTCGAAAGAAACCTAACAGAGTGGAAGATTAAGAGCTTGCACCTCAAGGGAGGAGCAACTATGGGGGAACCTTTAGAGGTAGAAGGACAATAATGAAGATCAGCTTGAGATAGACCTTTAAAAACTTGTTTCCAAATAAGCTTGGGACTAAACCTAGTAGATTCAAGTAAAAAGAAGAAAAATTAAAAGGAATATGTGAAGTCCCTAATAGTAGAGAACGATTAGAGACTTAACATGGAGCAATAAAAGCAAAGAGAGAAGAGTTACATGAAGGATAAAAATCATAGAGAGGAACTAGAGGATGGGAACAGGTAGAATTAGGTAAGGAACAAGCACTAAAAGAAGGGCAGGAAGTAGGGGGATAGAGGTTAGAGGAGGGAAGAGGGCTAGATTGAGATGATTACTCCAGTCAAAATCAAATAAGGTAGAGAAGGACATAATGCTAGAAAAGGTAGAGACTTAAATTGAGATAAAAAAATTATAAAAAACTATTCTAAAAGTGATAACTAAAATAAACGGGAACAAGAAAGACGAAAGTACCCAAAGTCAAACAAAAAGCAAATGAGGGATAGGCTTATTGACAACGACAAAGACCCTGAAGCAAGGAAAAGAGAGCTCAGGAGAAGCCATAACAAAAGATAGAGCAAGAGATGAAAAATGTTAGACCTCGAACTTTTCTTAGATGTTAGAATTATTAAATGAGAAATGTTTAGTGATTAGTCATGAGAAAATGAAAATTATTGAATTAGAAATGATAGAAAATATTAAATTAGTGAATAAGAAATGTGGATAGGTTCATGTTTTGCTTTGGTGGATAAGAGATTATGAAATGGGAAGAATGATGGTGAAGGGGATGAAGAAAGGCAAGAGGGGCAAGAGGAGCAAGAGGAGAGGCATCTTTGAGCAAGTTTATAAGCAAGGAATTCAAGGTGGGTTACATGTTTATAGTAGTTTAATGAGCCATGAAGGTTTTCAAATTTAATAGAGTTAAATGATTTCAACCACTTTATTAAATGTTGCATTTAATGCTTCTTAAATGTTGCATTTATTTGTTCTTAAATGAATTGAGAAATTGCTAAATGTTGGTTCTTGAATTATGTTGAAGATGTATCAAATGAAGATGGAAATAGTTTTTAGAAACAAATTATGCTTATGAATCATGTTTTCGAAATGTGCCTTTTGGGCAATATGTTCAAGTCATTAAATATATGTTGTGTGGGTTTGTGGTGGTCTATTCTATTCTGTCAAGTGCACATTGACTCTGTTAAAGACTTCTTCCGCCTGCCCGCTAGTGACATGGAACTCCTTCATGGACTCTCCTTTGTTTACAACTACACAAAACCATCATGTGGGATTATGATAGTTCGTTCTGTCATCAATGGAGATTCACAAGAACTCCCCTGTAGACCTACCCAAACCATTATGATTTGCTTATGTGTTTATGATTTATTGACAAGTTGATAAATACATGTTTATGTGCTTATGAATTGATGGACAAGTTGAGAATTTGGGCATTTTTTGTTTTATGGATTCGATGCAAGATTTTCTATGGAAATGAATTTTTTAAAATGATTTTGCTTATTCTCCATTATAACCTTGTTACTCGCGAGTTTATAAGCTCACCCCATTCTTCCCCATCTTCAGGTGATGAGCAAGAGATCGACTGATCAAGTATAAGGGCATCACTCCAAATGTAGCACCCTACTTTCGCAAGACCCGAACCTAACATCGACGGTGATATTCGAGTTCGTGCCCGCGAAGGTAGCATGTTAGAACAATCAATCATTCACAAACCGGTATAAAATTTTTTTGAAACACTAACATAAACAGAAGTCCATTTTCAGTTTGGGCCAAATAAAGTTAAAAGTAGATAGCACATTGTTTTCAATGCAGTACGATCAAAACAGTTTCAATGGTCAGTTAGGGCCCAATTTTATTCATAAACCTTTTTAGTTATAAACCAATCCACTTTGGGTCATTCAAGTCTATGCAATACACAAAACACTTATTAACAATCCCAATTGGTACAATTTGATATATACAGCAATAATTGCATTTAATCAATCCCATTTACTCAGATTCCATGCTTCATCGCTTATTACAAACTGAAATGTTCAATTATACACTGTACAAAACAAAATCACAGAATACACGTTATACAAAAATCCTAATGCAGACACGAACTGATCCCAACCTCTAATTTTTTCTTATGAGCAGTGAGTCTACTCCCGTTGCATAACGGGGTATTTTTCTGAATCCTGAAAAATAGATGCAAATTTTGGGTGAGTTTTGCGAACTCAGTGAGTGACCATCATCGATGGTTCAC
>JAOTAZ010000009.1:10159625-10170070 GCA_025629785.1 Erythroxylum oxycarpum | reverse complement strand
TTTATATCGGAATTTTTCGGATTAGTCTTAGGGTTTCCAACGCGTCTCGCTTCGTTTCTCGATCAATCTTCGTTACCGGATGTCGGATATTCGTTTTTCGTTTTGCTTCGATTTGTATTCCAATTTGCGACCTTTGCTTTCTTTGTTTCGCTATTCGTTTCTGTTTTTCGGTTGGGATCCAGTTTCTGAGATCGGGTCCCAACAGGATGTATAGCTTAGGTTGTTACTTATGCTTTCTTTAATAATATCTTTGCTCAATCATCTTTTTCGGTACACGTCCTTCTTATTTCAATCACAAAATATCCTTTTCCAATTCCAACTTAAAATTTGGATTCATTTTCAATTCCTCAATAAGATTCAAAATTTCTGAATCTTCAATTTGGGCTTTGTTAATCTTTTCATGTGAAACTGATCTTAAATTCAATAGCTAATAGTACTTTGATTTTCCCAAAATTTAACTCGACATCTATGCTCTTTATTACACTAGATTTAGTAACCTCAATATCTAAATTTGTGCTACATCGCAATTGAATTTTTTTTGTTCAATGCATCGGATTATAACACTAGCTTTACTGGGAAATACTCATTTGCACAATCATAATATTTCAAGTAACTCTATCCATTGTCTCCTTCTCGTATTCAATTCTTTCAAACTCAATAATTACCTCAAACTTTAATGATCTGTATAGTTATGTACAGATCCAAAATGTTTCACTGTACATATAATGTCTCGAAGCTTTTAAAAAGTTACTATTGTAGTAAGTTCTAAATCATATATCAAATAATCAACTCATATGAAATCACCTTATTATGCTGCATTAAATTTCATCCTAATCTTTGATATGAAACGTCATTATATACTACATAATCTCCAATTCCAAATGATATAATTATCATTAATGTTATACTTCCTCATAATTCTCTTTACGTTCATCAGTCATACAATTTACACGTTTTTTTTTCCTCAGACATTTTTGTCAAAGGGCTAAAATCGGTAAAGACTCCTTAACAACTTTTGGTAGTGTCCAATTTCCAGTAAATTCTAGAAAAATTTAGATCTCTTATATATATTCCTTGGAGTTTCTCACTTCCTCATTACCTCTACTTTCTTTGGGTCTCCCAATATGCCATGTTCAGATACTGAACGACCCATCATTTTATTTAATCAAGCTAAGATTCACTCTTATTGAACATTCGAATACATTCAATATATCATCTATGATCATAGCCACTGACTGATCCAACCTTTCTTAGATCGTTTTAATCTTTAATACCATAATATTGTTGATGCATTTGTTAACTCAACTAGATATTTCCAAAACTCAATGTGCCTATAATTAGTTCTCATAATTCCTTAAATAACTAACTCCTTAAATGAGGTACTATTATCTCATGTTATTTTCAATCTCCCAATTGACTTCTTTTCAATAATGATTTTCTCCATTCATTCGATTTCCTCTGATTTCATATTGACTTATTCTAATGTCAATGCATTTATACTAGTTTCTCCATACATTTCAATTTATTTACAATCTTAACTTCCCGTGTTTGAAACTCATTCATCATATCTAATTATATCTCCTGTACATATTTGCTTAGAATATAATGTGGACCTAAGTGCTCCTCACATTAGCAATAATGTCACCTCAAATTCAAGAATCCAATCACATAATTGGATGCTTTACATCAAAAATAATGTATACACTCTCAGTAGCATATTCTACATTTTAGGCTTGTGTCTTCGATAGGAATAGGACTCCATTACTCACTTTTGAATCATTACATTTTCATTTCTAATTTGGTCTTTCATTGGTCATTCTTAATATAAATTATCTTATCTACGTAACCTAGTTCAGTGAAATTCTTCTTCCAAAGAAAATTTCATGCTACATTCATTTGTACTGTTCATACAATCTTTACCAATCAACTATTATCTTCGTTGCATTATCATCCATTATTAATACCTCATGAAGACTAAATTCTATTGTTATTACAAGGTCATAATGTTCTAATTACTAAAACTTAATGAAGTAGTAAACATGATTACTGTCGCATATGCTTAGGTGTGTATCATCAAAGTCATCCCATTTTGTCTAAAGATTTATCTCCGATAAGTCACTAGTTTATGTCTTACACAAATGATACTTTGATCTCCATTGATCTTAGACAATATTTCTCTCTTTTTCCTTGCCCATGATTGGGGTATCCTTGCCACGATCATGACAAAAACCTATTTTTGTCAGGCCACTATCGTGCCACTTTCTTCCTCGCATTAACACACATACTAACATCGATTATACTCTAATTTTCCAGAATTTATCTTTTCTAATATTACATTATATTGAGTGCATTAACTCTTCTCATTTGATTCATCATCTTTTTCTTATCTCATTCATAAATAAAATCCCATCTTATACGCATTTCTAACTTTCTCCATACTACATATCATTCATCTCACGAAAAGTCATTTATGACTACTTCATTTCCCCTTTACTCTTTCCTAATTTTTGTCTCATTTTCCTTTTTCATTTTTTTCATCTTTCATATGTATATCCTCAATCAATTCAGAATTATTGAGCCATAATCATTGTGAAATTCTTATCTCAATTCCACTAATAACTTCTTACGGTGCATCATAGCTCTTGTCACATTAATCGAACAACTACTTCGGCTCCAATTTCCTTTTCTTAAGATCATAACAAAGTTATGTTTTCATTGCATTCTACTTGTACACTCTAATCTCATTATTTCTACTTATATTCTTGTATTCCTCAAATAATCTAGGATAATACATTCACATCTATATCACATTCGGGGATATATTACCAGAGTACAATGTTGATAGCATATTCATAATACATTCACCAATACAAGTGTGTTAAACCTTTATCTGTCATATCTAACCATATACTATTTCCCATTTCTAATTATCCACAACTTTCATTTTCTCACATTCTAAAAGAGCATCATTCTTCTCACTAATTCTATCAGCTCAAACTCTTAACACATGCTCATGTATGTAACTCATACACATGTGACTCAAGCTAAGGATCAGTTGCTACTGTCTACTATGACATGACTAAAATGCATGTAACTTGAAACATATTTCAAAAACGTCCATATAAGATACTACTTCTGGGCTCTGATACCAAATTATAGTGCCTCGCTCTCGTAAGACAGGTACCCGCCATCTTGAGTGATGTCCGAGTACTACCTCTGCAAGAGTGACATGCTAGAACAATCAACCACTCAGAACTCAATATAATTTTTTTTCAAAAAACTAGCACAAGCGTATACGAAAATTAATAATCAAAATTCGGCCCATACGTTTATTACATAACACCAAAATCACAATTGTTATTACACTTTGATCAATCTCATTTACAAAACATTTCCAATTTCAAAAGTTATTACATACAGAGATGTATTCAAATACACATGATACAAAAATTGTGGAATATATTCTTTTATACAAAAGCTAATGAACATACTTATGTAGACGCGAACTGATCCTAGCATCTATTTCTTATTTTTATGCAGTGGCAATACTCTCATTAGCCTAACGAGGTAATTCTTTAGAGCCTAAAAAATATTGCGAATTTTGCAAGAGTTTTTGCAAACTCAGTGAGTGACCATCCTTGATGGCTTACTTAATCACATAACACATACAGTTCACATGTTCATATAATTCACATCATTTCTTTAATAATCATATTGAATCACATACACTTGAAACATATCTCACATTCAGAAATTAGTCAAATTAGGTAAATCATACATATCGCATGCATATGCAATGCTTATGAGACTCACTTTCAATTTGTTACTTTGTTGTGACCGAGTCCCTTTTTCACTGGCCCATATCCCTTTTGGATACCAAGCTGAATCAGATAATGTCCCAAATCCCTTAGTAGATACCAGGTACATTCACAACTGAGCCTGAGGCTCTTATCATATATCGAGCTTTAAGCCCTTTTTCACTTACAACTCCGGTTACAACTGCCTTTATCTTTCATGCATTCATGTAATGGAATGCATCAAACACATATGCTCAATTAGTCACTTTCTTTCAATTTACACATTTTATCAGACATAAGTCTGACATTCAACATTTAAGTTGAGAATACACTTATTTCTTCTCATTCACAAATAAGTATCACTTCAATAACGCATTTATGCATCAAGTCTCGGACCTCCATTGTCCAACATCAGCATAAGCAAATCGCATTCATATAAATTATATTCACATTTCATAATAATCATAACTGTAGTCATTCAATGCAGAATTGAAATTAAAACAAGCAATGAAATGAGACTGTCTAGGTCAACTCACTGTATGCTCCAGATTAACAATTGCTTCAAAGATCTGGAAACGTCTGAATGTGGACATTTATCCTGCACATCAAAATTATGCAATACACACATTGCATACACACACACATTAACAATTGCACAGTTATAAGTATTCCTTTATGCACAAATATGTATATGGAATATGTACAATGAATGCTCAATGACGATCCCAGGTATCTTTTCAAATTTCACATCTTATGCACATTCTCATGTTTAGCATTATTTGCCTTCATAATAATCAATTCTCATTCACTTTTACTGGATACTCATTACTCAGCTCCTTTGAATCAGAATCACAATCATATGAACCTCTTCATTTACATTATATACATGTTTTTGATTCTTTAATACCAACAATTCATTCACTAATGTTATTCTAACATTATATAATCATACAATATCCAAATTCTTATTCTTTCCTATATCACCTGCAAAATTCCAAACCTTCGGGTCAATTTTCCATGATCATTCTGCTAAGGTAAATGAAGTAATTTGATAACACTTTCTTCTAGAAAAATGTTCCCTATTGTCTTAAGTTTCTAATGACACCAAAATCATTCAATTTGGTTAAGTAATTTGAAAGTTATAGGCAAAATATTTTTAGATTGTTTTTATACTAAAATAATGCCCTGTGCTCAAATTCCATCCAGAAATTGAAATTCTTAGAGACTGAATTAAAACTCGATTTCATCAGACTTTGCATCCCTATGTCTCTAGTTTACTCCAAATTAAAAATCTTTCATTTGGATAACTACAAAGCAAGGTATAGTCAAAATATCGAAACATGTTTAAGCTATGCATGGAAAGTTGGTCACGACGAACTTTTCTTCCTTGTGAATTTCTACAAGTTGGCTATGGTGAACCCAAGAGTTGGCTGTGGTGAAATTTTCCAGTGAGGAAATCTTGGAAGTTGGCCGTGGCGAACTTTCACAGAAGCTGTTACATTTTTCTAGATTCTAACTCTTTACTCACTACATTCACTACCTTAATCTTGTCTATCATTTCTAATTCAATTTCTCCTCATTTTTCCATTATTCTAACTCCATTTCAACTCAATATCATCCATAAACAAATTATATTCCATGATTGGACATGAATACTAATAACAGAACATACACATATATACACATTCATCATCAACTTCCTCACATATCCAACTTCATTTTCACTTGCATTTCAATTCTAACTATCACCTTAATTCTTCTCATTTCGTAATCTATTACCCATCAAAACACAAAAGCAACATATGAATCTATACACATTTCTCATCCACTATTTTGCATATACCCATCCTCAATTTATGAACATTTAATCTCTAACCATCGTCAAATATGCTTCATTCAACAAATCAAGAAGGGTTAATGCTTACACTTACTTGTTTAGCTTCAATATCTTCAAACTCTTCAAGATCTCTCTTATCCCTAGCTTTCTTCTCTCACATATGCATCATCATTCAAGGGTGCTAGGGTTAGGTTTTTAGTAAGAAATGAAGAAAGTAGCATGGCTAGTGATGGAAGAAAGCAAGGTTCAACTTTGAGGTTAGAGAAGAGCGTGCCGTAGATGGAGAGAAGAATGACGAACATGAAGGAGATGGATAAATGAAGCATATGTCGTGAATGGGCAAGTGAAAGACCATGAAATGGTCTTTAATTAGGTAAAAGAATAGTAAGTGATGATGGTAGTGACACTTGTCAGTTTCCTATGATCTCACTTTTGGTCTTTTAATCTACTAGTCCATTTATCTCCAATTTTCAACCCCAATTTCCAATGACATAAGTCATTAAATCTTAATGTCACATATTAAAATTTCTACTATCATTTAACATTTATTTCTACTACTATTCATCAATTGTTCTGCTACTTGGCATTTTTCTTAGTCTAAAAATACCCTTAATTTTAGAAAATTTCCAATTTTTCATTAATAATTCTGAGTCAATAAATATACTCTCCAAATCAATTTTTAACATATACAATTCAAAAATTAAAAAATAATCACAATTATAGATCAATGTACCCAGAATGTCAAAGAATGCATGTACTATCATTTTAATGTACGCAAAAATTCAAATTCATGTGCATGTATGCTAACATTATGCATAAGCATGAAGTGCAATTTTCCAAATTCTCATTATTATTTCTCAATTATAGAAATCTAAGGTTCTACCCCCTTAGTATAGGAACACGAGATGTTACATATGCTCATGGAGAATTTCTTGCAATCAAAAGAATATTGGAGCCTTATAGAAGATGGCATACCTGCAATAACAGAAGGAGTGCAACTTAGTGAAACACAAATGAAAGTCATTAATGATGCAAGATGGAAAGATATGAAGGCGAAGAATTACCTTTTCTAGGCCCTTGATCAATCCATTTTTGGAGACTATCTTGAACAAAGATACCCAAAAAACATTTGAAACTCCTTGAAGCAAAAGTACCAGGAGACCGCACGAGTGAAATGAGCACAACGACAAGCGCTTCAGAAGGAGTTTGAGATGCTAAGCATGAAGGAGGGAGAGCCTATCAACGATTACATTGCACGCACTCTCACCATCGTCAACAAGATACGAGTTAACAAGGCAAAGGTAGATGATGTTGTAGTCATTGAGAAAATGCTAAGATCGATGATGCCCGGGTTCAATTATGTGGTGTGTTCTATTAAGGAGTCAAAAGATCTTGATGCTCTTACAATTGACTAGCTACAAACACTACAAAAAAATGTCGTTTATTGACGGATATTACTGGCGGAAAATGTTTGGATTCTGTCGATAATACAAGTTAGCGACGGAATTAACCAACAGTCAAAGGTGTCGTTAAAACGGCCGTTAGTAAATTTACTAACAGGCATTTTATGTAATTGTTGGTGAATATACTGACGGTTGGCTGTGACCGTCAGTAAATTTACCTACAGCCTTTTCCTTTTCGTCAGTAAAATTTCTGACGGTTATGATTGACCGTCAGTTAGTACATCGATGGTTCAGCAAATCCTGATGGTAAAGCTGGCAATGGCTGTCAATATTACTGACGGTTACTCTTTGTTCTGTCGATTAATATCTTATATTTTACTGGTAATTTGTGGTGTTCCATCGGTAAATATAATGGAATTTACCGACGTACTTATATTTTCCGTCGGTAAATAATTTTAAAATTTTTTAAAAAATCCTGACATTAACTTTTATTTCATGATCTTATGACTAATGCATAATTTCAATAGTTATGAATTATCTGTACATAATATTTTAATTTATTTATATATTTAATTTGTTTAACAGAAAGTTGATTGATAATATAAAGTTAAAATTATCTTTATTGATAATTAAAACATTAAATTGTACATTGCAATAGCAGTTGAGAAGAATGAGCAATGAACCCCATGCCGTGAATGCTTTGACATTAATCTAAAAATAATTAAAAATATAGTAATTAAACTTTATAATAAAAATACCAATAAATGTAACAGTCTGATAAACCTTGTATTATTTGGTAAGCGAATCCCTTGTTAGACTGCCCGTATCCGCTTTGGTTGACTTTTCTGGTATCACGCTCCTCAACTCTTCATTTATAGCTTCAATCATTACATAAATCTAATTCGTCAGGCTTTGAAGTCTAATTGCTATCTCACTTCCCATGGAGCAGATCAAGCACTCCCATCTACAGGTTAGAGGACTCAAGCTACACGTAGCTGAGATAGGAATTGGTACGTACAGTTAATCTAATACCATTCATCTTTTAACGAGATTTCTTGGATTGGGCATGATTGAATAATTGTTGCCTTGTGTTGAAGTTCAGGTCCAAAGGTGGTGTTGTTCCTGCATGGATTTCCGGAAATATGGTACACATGGAGGCATCAGATGATTGCCATCGCCGATGTCGGCTACAGAGCAGTAGCTATTGATTTCAGGGGCTATGGACTCTCCGAACAACCAGCTGAGCCTGAGAAAGGGAACATTATGGACCTTGTGGATGATGTTGTTGGTCTACTTGACACTCTAGCCATCGACAAGGTAAGCCTTCCAATACTTGCTCAAAAGCCCCAGCTGACCAGAAGTCTTTACTCAAAGTATTGTTCGTCTGATCAACAGTTACCGGAGCCCTTCTTAGGTTAGAAAAGGATCCAACTTCTGTTTCGAAGATGAAGAGGGGTATTGAATTTGGGTCAAACTTGATATATATTTGTAGTTCAAATCTCTTATTCAGATCTTGTCGTGACACAGCGAATCTTATTTCATGTGGGAAAGGGTTAATTTTTCGGGGAGTTTATGTCAGCATTCTAAAATGATTAGTACTAAACAGTGTTTATTCCAGACCCAGACCAGAGAGAGGTAGATTTACTGTGCATATTCCGATGAGATTAGAGATTGCAGAACCTTTTATCTTGCTCATGGTATACTTTCTTCAGGTTTTTCTAGTTGGGAAAGATTTTGGAGCTCTAGCCGTTTACCTAGTGGCAGTTCTTCACCCCACCAAGGTGTCCGGAGTTATAACACTTGGAATCCCTTTCCTGCTGCCAGGTCCAAACGCTGTCCAATCTCATATGTTGCCCAAGGGTTTCTACATTACTAGGTGGCAGGTATATCCTATGTATGTTCTTTGAGTAAGCGGATGATCTTAACTCTGAACTCTTTTACACTTCCTTCTAATTTACCAATTTCAGGAACCAGGGCGGGCTGAAGCAGATTTTGGTCGGCTGGATGTGAAGACAGTGATTAAAAACATTTATACCCTCTTTTCAAGCTCTGAGGTGCCTGTAGCAACTAGAGATGATGAGGAGATCATGGACTTGGTTGACCCATCTACTCCTCTACCACCATGGTTTTCTGAGGAAGATCTTGCAGCTTATGCGTCGTTGTATGAGAACTCTGGTTTTCGTTACCCCTTGCAGGTTCCGTACAGGTACGAATTATCTCTTGTTAAATGATGTCTGAGCTGGGAAAGCTCCGCCGAGTCATTGGCTTGCTATTTCTTCAATCATCCACGTTCCCTGGTCCCTATGCATATTTTGGATGAGTTACAAAACTCAAGCCCTGTCATCTCAACTGCTTTGGTCCTTTTATGCAGGAGCATGCGAACTGACCTTGGAATTCCTGATCCAAAAGTTACAGCTCCAACCTTGCTGATCATGGGCGAGAAGGACTATGTCCTAAAATTCCCTGGTATGGAAGACTATATACGGAGTGGACAAGTAAAGCATTTTGTGCCCAATTTGGATATCGTCTTCATAGAAGAAGGGAACCATTTCATTCAGGAGATGCTTCCGCAGCAGGTCAATGAACTCATTGTCAAGTTTCTCAACAATCATACGAACTAATATGGATGTCCCATGTGCCCCCAAGGCCCTGATTTGTACCCGCATGTGCATTCGACAAAATAAGCAAGAGTCCTTGGGGGTGGCTGTGGTTTGGATTTCGTATGTTTGAAATAAACGTTGAGAATGTGCTGTTTTCTTGTCTCAATGGTTTCCAACAATGCGCCAGTGCATGGGGAAAATCTTGGCGAAAAGATCGTATTCGCTAATATCTTGTTCATGGCTTTCCGGAGAAATGAATAGCTTAGGTGAGAAACACAGGGACCATTTCTGGGTGAACATGAGCGCATTCATTACCATGGTGAAAAATATTGCTAAGCTCCTACGGTTGACATGACAAACCTTCCACTTTGGTAAATAATCAACAAAGTAAAACTGATCCAAACTCCAAGTTGGAGCCAAAAATGGATGAAGCTCTCTCCCGATGTGCTACCCAATATTAAAGATAGAATTCCTTCTTAAAATGAACCACTTGAAGCCGATTGAAATCATAGATCGTTCTTCTTATTTGAAGAGTAATATGAGAATATATAGCAGAATCCGATATCTAAATAAAAAAATTATAATGTTATTAAATAGCCCTTTGTTTCCTATTTTTTTTTTAACTTTCTTATTGTAGTTTTTGATTTTTAATATTTTAATTTCTGTTTTTAATGAAAGCAAAAACTTATTTAATTGCTAATATCATATAAGTGTATTTCTATTACTGATAATAAATAATAATAAATTAGATATGATTATATTTATGAATAAATTAACTGCTTAAATAATATTTATTTAGAACAAGCGT
>JAOTAZ010000009.1:10108305-10118696 GCA_025629785.1 Erythroxylum oxycarpum | reverse complement strand
CCCCTTAGCGGGCCGCTGAGTACCTGATTTACATCCTCCCAGTTGCTTCGTCGGGCCGGAGTGTGGGGGGCCCTTTGAGTTGGGGATTCAACCTTTTGCTCCAAGGTATGACATTGTGTGTCCACATTGTGAAATGAATATATAATGTCATAATGATGCTAACATGTCAACTACATTCATGTCTCTCATCAACATTTTAAAATCAATACACTTTGTGTTAACATGTTAACTAAACGCCTAACGTTAATAGTATATTAACCTGTTATTGTGATGTCATTACGGTTGTTCATTATCATTTGTTAATATGTTAATTGCCTGTCTAGTATTAATATATTAAGTTAACCTTTAAATGTTTCTGTGTTTTCTATGTGTATTGGATTTTCATTACCATATAAACTCACGTTTACATACATTATCGAAATCGTAATGTACATTTTCTTAGCCGCAAAATTTTAACAATATCAAAACTAGAATGGGGCAGATAATTAAAGTACAATTGTGTAAAGCAATAATGAATTGTCAGAAAGGCAATGTTGTACAAATTGACTTTATTGTGATTTTATAATTTTAGCAAATTAAAAAGCATTTTGTCCAAGTTTCTAAATCTATAGGAAGTGTTACAAACTCTAAAATATTTTCAACAAATTCTTTTTATTGTTCAAGTTTAGAAAGCATGGTTTCTAGCTTTTCCAACAAGCAGAAACATTCTATTCTTTATTACTAAATATGTATTTCCCAACAAGCAGAAACAGCTAAAACAATAAACACTCTAAATTGCAGGATGTATCAAAGACTTGCATGATATGACCAAAAATATTTAACAGAATATAGTTGAAATCAAATACTGGAGTATATACAAAGCACACCTGTGAATGTTACTGTTATTAAGATTTGGATATTTTACAGGGAAGGGACAGTTTATATAGATTCTTTTTTAATGCCATTAATTTCATGTAGTTTTTTATCTTTAACGATCTAAAAAAGTTGAGGCAAAACGCTTTCATTTTCCCTTGACATTGCACAGCAGGGTCGAAGCCTCATTTGTACCAAATCACCTGCTTGTCTGAAAAAATAGGTAAATGTAGCAAAATTAGAAACACTGATGTTTAGCTCAAATTTGAAGGCCTCAACTTACTATAAATCCCATATTATATTTTCCAGAAGTAGTAAAACTTTTGCGCAATTAGAACAGCAATTTATACGAGCTTTGCAAGTAAATAAATGCATTACCTAAGATCAAATGCAATTAAAAGGGTGGATGGGTTGGTCGGTTCCAGAAACGGTTCAAGGCATTGAACACAGCAGAATCAGGTAAAGCTCTAGAGGTTTAGGATAATGTGATAGCAAATTATAGCCAGCATAACAAGAATAAACCATATTTACCTTCTCATTAATCCTTATACTCCAAGAATCGTTTCTTGATCCAGTGACAGGATTACCAACAACATAAGTTGGTGTATCAACAGCATTGTTAAGGAGCAGAACCCTGTCTGAACCATAATCATCATCACTGTCATAATACGCATGTGGTCCAAGAGCCTTTAGAGCCATTGAGAGCAAGAAAGAAAGTCCCTGAAGATAAATGGTGTAAGGTGGTCAAAATTTTGAGAACCATAAAATAACATATCAGGTTTTCAAAACCTGAAGAGTCTCGGTATCCTGCATTATCATATCAATACAAGGAATCATCTCTATTTTCCATCTCCTAATGCATCCAGAAATCATTGATCAGTCCAGTCGTAGTGTATACACTGGGGTCAGAACACATATATGCGCATGTGGGCACAGAGTACTGTGAGATTCATTCTTTTAACTATTTAACTAATATGGTTTTCATAAGACACGTGGACCAATGAACACATAAACCTCACCCTAATTCTTTCTGAATAAGATGCCTAGAATGGAAGTGTTTATCTGTGTCCATAGAAGGTAGAAATAGAAGGTAGAAATAGGGGAGAGAGGAGACGAAGATATAGACACAGACCTGAATACTAAGGATTGATAATCCTATCCATTTGCACATCTCAAAGTTTGATTGAATGAAATTTTTGAACTCATTGAAACTCCCACTTGGGTCCTTTGGGAAGTCCTGTTGTAAAGTGGGATCAAATGGGCAAGGAAATCAAATTAGCAGCATCAACCTAAAAAGTTTATCAACCAAGAGAAAGATAAATATGCATGCACAGGAGATACCTCTTCCCAGTCCCGGTTTAGAAACACATCAGTGGTCAATCCAGCCTCCAGCATTAGGAGCAAGAATATACAGAACATGTACTGAAGCACATTAAGTTCAACACTGATTCTAATAGCTAAATCTCTATGTTATGAAGTCAATGTTTTAACTATTAATGCTAACAAGCTAAAAACAGGATAGCACACATGAAGAACAAAGATAATTTTTACACCTAAGCAACATTAAGATTCACATGTTTCCATCATTGTCAAGGAAATCAACTCCAGCAATAAAAATATGCTAAATTCACAATGAGCTAAAAGGAAGTACGAAGGAGAAGGGAATTGGGGAAACAGAAAATTACAACACACGGTTTCAGAGAAACAAATCTTTACGCCAATTAAACAGTGATTTCAAGTCAATACAGATAGTTCAACATCTTTACACTCACAGACAAATCTTCCTGAAAAATAGTAAAAAGTCAGGAAACTATAAAAGTTATAGAAGAGATGTCAGAAACAACTGCATATGCAAAACCTGTTCATTGTTTCTTATTAAAGTAAGATCTTGAATATTGATATCTGTTAACTTATTGTCATATTCGAAACTTTGCAAGTATCTGTCGGTAGCATTAATCAGTTCCGATCAACCGCCAAAATTCAATTACTGTATTGATCAGATAATTACTTCAAGCAAAAGGTATTTTATGGAAGAAATGTCACCAGTTGATGCATAAAGAAGTTCTAAGAATACATATCACAGAAAGCTCCAATCTGTTAGATGTCTCTAAAAATGAAACAGAAACAGAGAAGTTTTATGTCTTCAATAGAATCCATAAAAAGAAGCCTGACTTTGGCAGGTCAAGAGTCTAAAATATATTGTCACCAACGGGAATCAGCAAACCGAGATTACTTTGATTCTGATATCTATTAACCATGGAGAAGGAGACTTGAGCAAAAAGATACTAGGTAAAGGCAACAACCATTAACTGTTTCGGCAGCAAGATGCCCTATGCAAGTGAGCACACACAAAGTGACTCCGAACCCAAGTGTAGTGTAAATGAACCTGCATTTTTTATGAGAAGACATGTTTAAATGGATCTGAAAATAGACAGAGGCTAATGAAAATATTTAAATGTGTCATACGGTAAGATAAAACACCCACAACTTGAGCACATAAATCTTCCTTTCTATATGTTTTAATTACCAAAATCACGAGATCTTATACATTGGACCAGTGCTTTTCAGATGAGGTATTTCTCAGGATCATCGATCCTGCATGAACCACTACTAATGAAACAATTCTATACCCTCCCCAAATACTTATTCCAACCAAAATTCACAATAATAGGATTATGATGCACATTAATCCGCAAATATGCTTTTCAAAGAATTTATAACTGCACTACAGGACACCTCTGGTCTAAAAACTAACAGAAACTTGAGAAAGACAAAGAAAAAAAAAAGGTAGTACCTGACAAAAGCTCAATAAAGGACAACCAAAATTACATTTGTATGAGAAAAACTTTAATATCCATAGGGCTCCAACACGCACTTAATGTTTTTTTTCATTCCATGATGCAAGTCATTATTGGTAATCTAATTTGGGATTTTAGGGATTCGGTTTAGTGAAGAAAAGAACATAATAGAGAGAACAATAGAGAAGTCTGATTATCGAGAGAGAAACAATTACAGTTAATTCGTTACCTTCTTCCTTCCAACCAACAGCTATATCAACAATGAACACAACCGTTACTAATCATCCAATCATATCTGTACACTTGGTGTTATCCTACATATTCGTTTAGCTACTCACAACTACTCCTTATACTACATCGTCTTCATCTTACTCACCCTTTTGTTTCTGCTACGTCCTTTCTATCATTTCCACCTCTATCAATTCCTTCCTGCTCAAGAACCTTGTCCACAAGGTTGACATCGAGAAAACATTGCTGGATATCATACAAAAATTCCCAAGAGACATCGAAATCGCGAGGCAATGACCATTGGACCAAAATCTAAATAGTTGGTCAATTATGTCACTTGACCAAACGATGGTCTAAAACAGCCACCGGCATACGAATCTAAATAGTTGGTCAATTATGTCACTTGACCAAACGATGGTCTAAAACAGCCACCGGCATACGAATTCCAGAAAACAAAGAAAGTAAGCGTGATGAGACAGGTACCTTGTCAAAAACCTAGTGCTTCAATTGAGATACATGAAAAGTAGGATGAAACCGACTATCAGCTAGCAAGTCCAACATATATGCAGCAGACCCCACCTTTGCCAGAATTTGGAACAGTCCATAAAAAATAGTAGACAGCTTCTGGGAGCTCCAGTGTTAAACACTATGTTGAAGATAGGGCCGAAGTTTCAAATAGACCCAATCATCTACTTAAAAAATACGTTCCATTCGATGTCGATCCGCCAGCTGTTTCATGCAATGTTGAGCACACAGTAAATGAAACCGAAGTACATTCACCATAGCCTCCTAATCCAACATCAGCTGATCCACTGCCAAAACCGATGAATCACCTGCCATATACGGATTATATAAAGGAGGAGGAAAACCGTAAACAACCTAAAAAGGTGTCATATTAATAGACAAATGGAAGGTGGTATTATAACACCATTTAGCCAGCAACAACCACCTACTCCAATTAGTCGGACAAACCGACATCATGCACCATAAGTACGTCTCCAATGTGCGATTCGAGACCTCTATCTGGCCATCAATTTGAGGATGATAGGCCGTGGAGAAATGCAACTTCACACCTTGAAGAGCAAATATTTCTCTCCAAAAATGACTGGTAAAAAAAGCATCACAATCATTGACGATCGTACAAGGCATTCCATGCAATTTACACAATGGATCCATAAAGACCCTGGCAACCTTCTCCAAAGTATAAGGATGGTGTAGAGGTACAAAGTAAGCATATTTGCTCAGTTTGCCGACTACCATAAGAATCACCAAGAACCCACCTGACAACGGAAGACCCTCAATGAAATCCATGCTAATATCCGTCCACAGCTGTTGCGGAATAGGTAAAGGTTGGAGTGACCCCAGTGAAGCCACCAACTCATTTATTTTTCTCACACACCTCACATTTATGCACAAACTCGCGAACATCCCTCTGTAACTTGCGCCAGAAAAAACAAAAGAGCTGACCCCTTTATAAGTTCCCAACCACGCAGAATGACCCCATGAGCAGAGGAGTGTGAAAATTCAATAATTTTCTGACGCAAACTAGGTGAATTTCCCACCACCAACCGTCCTTTCCAACATAAAAGATTATCAATCCAGGAATAAAGCAAACCTTTATATTCGGCATCCCGAATCTGCTGCAACAATTGCTGAAGATCAAGATCTTGGTTCCAACTATCTTTGATTTCAGATAGCAACTAAGTTTGTACATGAGAGATAGACAATGTAAAGAGCTCCGAACTACTAACTCGTGACAAAGAATCAGCTGCAGAATTGTCAACACCTTTCTTATACTTAATTGAAAAATCTAATCCCAAAGGCTTCGGTAACCAAGTTTGTTGGAAAGGAGTAGTAATCCGTCGATCCAACAGATACTTCAGGCGGTGATGATCCGTCTGAATCAAGAAATGTTGCCTTGTACGATAGTGAGACCACTGTTTCACTGCCATGACAATCGCCAAGAATTCTTTTTCGTAAACAGAAAGATGCTTGTAACGAGTAGATAGTGATTTACTGACAAAAGCAATTAGGTGATTCTCCTGCATCAACACCGCACTAATACCATCCCCACTAGCGTCTGCCTCAATGACAAAGTCCCTTTGAAAATTTGGTAAGGCTAGCACTGGTGCAGTAGTCATAGCATTCTTCAATGTCAAAAAAGTGCGAGTTGCATCCTCTATCCAAACAAACATGTCTTTCTTCAAGAGATTGGTTAGAGGCTTACTTAGTTGGCCATATCCACGAACATACTGTAGGTAATAACCACACAAACCCAAAAAATCTCTAAGCTGTCGAACAGTTGTCAAGTATGGCCGCTTTAACACCACACTCACTTTCTGAGGGTCGGTTGAAATGCCCTGGCCACTAACAATGTGACCCAAACATTCCACCTGATCCACACCCAACAAACACTTCGATAGTTTAACAAACAATTGTTGATCAGCTAGAATTGTTAAAACCAAACGTAAGTGTTCAAGATGTAGCTCAAATGAAGTGTTGTATATCAAAATATCATTAAAAAAGACTCAAATAAACCGTTGTAACTAAGCTTTAAAATTTTGGTTCATGAGGCTCTAGAAAGTTGCCGGAGCATCCATTAGGCCGAACGGCATTACGAGAAATTCATAACGCCCATTATGCGTCTGAAAAGTTGTTCTGTAAATATCATCTTCTTGCAGCCTTATTCAATGATAGCTAGCTCTCAAATCCAACTTGGAGAAGTAACATGCCCCATGTAATTCAGCAAATAACTCCTCTACTAAGGGAACTTATCCTTAATTGTGCATTCATTGAGAGAACGGTAACCAATGCAAAATCTCCATGATCCATCTTTTTCCTTGATCAAGAAGACTGGAGCAGAGAAAGGGCTAACACTTTCCTGAATTATTCCTTGTTTTAACATATCTTCCACCAAATCTTCCACCACATTCTTCTGAACTCCCACATACCTATAAGGTCTAAGGTTCACAACTTCAGTTCCCTCCTTTAAAAGAATTCGGTGATCATGAAACCGAGGAGGAGGTAAGCCTTTTGGATCCTCAAACGCTGTCTCAAATTGTTTGAATAACTTCTGCAATTGTCTATGAAAAATTGATGGAGCTTCTTTAACATATGCTACCACCTCCGACGATCTCAACTTTTCTGGAAAACCATCGTCATACTTCGACTAGACAATCTGAGGAATAATCATAAAACAACATACTACATCCCGGATGCTCCATTTTGCCAAATTTTTATCTGGTATTGGTAGCACGTTTTGTCCGACACTACAGAGCTCTATTTCTTCTCCACCCCAACAAAATTTCATCGTCCCTTTCTAATAGTTAAAGACAATGTCATCTAATCGCGATAACTACTATACGCCTAAAACCGTATCTGTTCCCCAATGTCAATAACTAAAGCATCAATTGAAAACTCTCTGCCAACCATTTGCCACTGTAAATTCCGACAAAAGTGATTGAATCGCAACTTCAATCCCCCTCCTACTACAATCGGCAACCCAAGTACCTCCTCCAACTTCCATCCTAAACGATGTATGACTTTGGCATCGACAAAATTATGAGTATTCCCACTGTCAACCAAAATATGTATAATCGAACCATTTAACATACCTTTCACCTTGATTTGCTGGAATTTAGCTATAGATGTGCCAGACATAGCTTGTAAGGAAATGTTCAGCAACTTTTCTTCTTCAACTAGTGTCTCCTCAACCTCGTCCAAGTCATCCTCCACCACATATATATGCAACACACATTTTTTGGATCGATGACCCTGAACATATTTCTCGTCACACCACAAGCATAAGCCTTTAACCCAACGCTCATCCAACTCTTTACTTGAGGTCGTTTTTGTCCACTTGACGTCCCTATCTGTCTTTGAGTGCCTTGTATTTGCGTCAGTAGTAATCCTACCGGTTTCTAGACATGAGTATAATTTCCACCGTAAGAGGACCCTTGTGTATGAACTGATCCCCCTACTCCACAATGCCGCACCACCATCTCATGTTTTCTGGCTAAATCATAAGCCTGCTGAAGGGAGCGAGGATTCCACAATTTGACTGAATATTCTATTTCCACCTTCAGTCCTTTCAAAAACATACTAAGTAATGCTCTAGCATCACAAATTTTTGGGACAACATATCAAATTCCACGCAATATTCCTTCATTGAGCCTCTCTGTTTGAATTCCTTAAGTTCTCCAATCGGGTCTTCAAAAGTTGAGTCTCCAAATCGTTGTTCTAAAGCTATCAAATACTCACCCCAACTAGGTGGCTCGCAAGTCATTTGATTTCTCATATACAATTCATGCCATGCAAGCGCCTTCCCTTCCAAATACATGGTGGCTAATCCCACCTTCAAATCAACCAGTGTATGATCAAGTGAAAAAAAATTGTTCACATTTGAACACCCACACCCTTAAATTCTCTCCTTTAAACACCAGAAGCTCAATTTTACTACTTGTAGGAATGGTATATCGACCTCCATAACAAACGTCACCACCTCCATTCTTTGGTACCCTTTGGTTCCCTCGCGTTCCATGCTCATTGCTTTCAGCTTGGAATAGCTGGGTAATCCATTCCTTCAACTCCTGCAAACTTTTTTCAAGTCTAGTTCCAACTCATGCATCTAGTTACGCAATTCTTCCTCCACGCACCTCCATTCTTGACCCCTCGTGCCTTCTGCCATTTCGCAACGTTAGCTTTGGCCCAAAAAGAGCTCTGATACCACTTTGATGCAAGTAATTATTGTTAATCTAATTTGGTATTTTAGGGATTCGGTTTAGGAAAGAAAAGAACATAATAGAGAGAAAAAGAAGCTGAACAAGAGAGAAGTCTAATTATTGAGAGAGAAACAATTACAGTTAATTCGTTGCCCTCGTCTTTCCAACCAACGGCTATATCAACAATGAACACAACTGTTATTATTCATCAAATCATATCTATACACTTGGCACCATCCTATACATTCGTTTAGCTACTAACGACTACTCCCTATAGTACATCGTCTTCATCTTACTCACCCTTTTGTTTATGCTACATCCTTTCTATCATCTTCTTCATCCATCATTTCCACCTCTATCACGCCACCACTCCAAAAGCAACTCAAAATGAGTAGACAAGAATATATCAAAAACTAAAGAGTGGCAAACAGACTTCAAAAAGTTGAGAGCAACCCACACAAGGCTATGTTTGATTGGACGTAAAGTTTTTAATGTAATGGAATGAAATAGAATGGAATTGAATTGTTTATAATGTAATAGAACGTAAATGGATATAATATTAGAAAATTGTTGTTTGAGAGGGATGAAATGGTTCATAATATAATATAGTGAAATCTTGTTTAGATGAAGAGTTTATAACGAAATACAGTGTAAAGTTGTTTATCATATTACATTTCATCCTAAATCTCTAAAATCAGAAGTTTTCATTTTTACTGTTTAGGATGGAATGAGATGTAATACGAAACTCACCTCTTCCATCCTATTCCATTTCATTCCATTATAAAACATCCTCCTAAACTATGGAATAATGTTACATTTCATTCCATTATAAAACTACTAATCAAACGTAGCCTAAAGAAGCAACACTTGCAACAACCATAAACCAACTTACTAAATCCCTGGTCTTACGTGGTTTGGAAATTAGAGGAAGGCAAAGTTGGCAACATCAACATGCAAGAAAAGGTCGGTGTGTTTTGACAAGTATACTAAAAAACGGTTAAGAAAATCATAAAGCAAAGTCCCCAGAACCTAACATCATAGACTGTTGGTTCACGAAAATCATTACAAAGCTGAACCAAATTGGAAACATTAAAAAATTTCAGTGGCTTCTTTCTATCCCCACTAGTCAAACGTGGTAAAGATAGTTCATGCCCACCAATTGATAATGTAAGAAACCGATCTCAACTCCAATTACCAGTTTCACCAACCTCGTATAATGAACCGTAAATATGTGGTCTTCTCCAAACCTACCAACATCGAAAAGAAGAGAATGAAAAGCCCACAAATGGAAAGTAGAACAAAACCCATACCAGGGAGCAGGATAATCAGAATGATCACCAAAGGGCAAATCACCGGTTTTTCTTTGCCAAGCCCTAATCAGCCAGACTCCATACATGATCAAGGCCAACCCAACCATACCCAAAAGCGAGTTCACCAGCTTCAGGAGAGATTGAATGAAAGTCCTCCCTGGCCTCCCCATTGTTTCCCGATTGGTGCAATCGAAACTTTGATCAACTTATTTCCTTGAGCGTTTTTGACTGGGGCAAATACTCGGAGGACAAAGAATGGTAAATACACTACGCAGCAAAGAGAATAAGGAGGTGGGAATAAGAATTTAAACTTTATTTCCTAACTTTTATTTTTTAGTTATCGGTAATAGAGACAAAACTAGAATGAACAATCATGAGTACGTTGAAGCTGAAATTAAATATTAGAAATAAGTGGTAAAAAATATTATTAAAATACTATCAAAATATTATTAAAATATTTGTAAGATATTAATTTTATTAGA
>JAOTAZ010000009.1:10052724-10066616 GCA_025629785.1 Erythroxylum oxycarpum | reverse complement strand
TCCAAATTAATTTATGCTTACTAATAATAGATATTTTAATTTTTATTTCATGAATAAATATTTTTAAATTAAATTCATGTATTCTAGAACAGCAGAACCTAACAGAACGTTGATAATTCAATAATTTTGAAGTTGTAAGTGGACTTATTTAAAAAATAAATAAATCAGTGCTATACAATGCCGTAACAAACTAAATGCAAGTCATTATCAGACAGGGCTAAAAAAGAACTCTAGGTAAAATTGAACCTTTCATGTTAACTTGAGTTCCAATTAATACCCTTTTTTTTTTTGGGTGAACAGTTCAAAATGTTTTGTCAGCAGTTAAGATTCGAGGCCAAAATTTAGAACTATAAGAGGACAAGAACCTAGATTAAGTCGATCATTAACAAGAGTATCAACATATCATAATACAAAAGTTCAACATCAAAGTAAATAAAACTGCGAATAGAGATAATCACGAATCTTGTAGTAATCTTCGCATAAAGGGCCTTCAACGACAACCTGTTGGGTTCCAGAACCACCACCCTGCTGTAAACACAACAACAACAAATGCACAACGAAAAGATAAAAGAAAAATTCAGGACAAGTTCTATAATATCTTCAAAATTTTAGAAAAGTCGAGGGAGACACCTTCTGCCCCGGATTGCCAACTTTTCGCAATGTCACAAATTCTCCACACCGTAATGCTCCACCGGCAAACTCTACCTGCAAAAATCATAGCTCCTTATATTTGAGAGAGAACATCAAAATATTTCTTGGAGCAATGACTCTAAACCACAAGGGCATTAACTGAACCTTGGAGGAGGACAGCAATGATGAAGTAACAATTTTTGTATTTATTAGTGGTGAGACTGTGAGGATGGTCTCAAAAGTGTTAGAATACCTGAACGCCTTTGCTTGCAAGAAATTGTTTGAAATCAGCCATTTTCAAATCACCCACAAGGACAGATTTGTGATGGGGTGGTGTGGTTGAGATAGGTAGTAAAGACAATGTGCCATTTTCGGTCTTCCCTACCTCAGCATCAACCCAAGCAATTTCATAATCCCCCAACTAACAATGCAAGTATGAAAGACAATGAGAAAATAAACACAGGTAATATCTGTCCAACAACATAAAATATCAATGAACTCTGGTGCTACCTTTTTGAAAAGCACATTGCTCATCAGATTTTCAGAAAGTTGCACCTACATGGAAAAACAATGAAGTCCAAAACTGATCACTGAAAATTGCGGGTATGGTAGATAAAGAGAATGTACTAGACCAGATATATATACCTTATAGGCACAAAAATCAGAAGTAACATCAACCGTCTCTTCAATTTGGGGTGAATAAACATGAGGGCAGACGTGTTTCAAGCAATGTTGTTTTAAATGCTCGGTGGCCTCTGCTGATCCATGAACCAAAACCTCCACACAAGGAAAAATAAACACGTATAAATAACTTCACAGGGATCTGAAGCTTCATAAATCCCTGTTCTCTAAGCTATTTCAAAGTTGAAAAAACAAAAAACAACCCTAAATTACTCTAAATATGCCCTAATGGAACTTGCATTATGTTTAAGTTACTTAATATATAAAGGCTAGAAGAAACACGAGCCACAACATCAACAAACTGCATATTTTCAGCTTTCATGTAGTCTGTTGTGCTGAATCAGAAATATATTTAGTGTATGAATAAGTAGAGAAATAGTTTCTTACAAGTTTTAGAGGAGCCACATGAGCAAGTATTGATTTAATTGACCGCCCATCAGAACGTCCTTCATAATCGATGTAAATCAAAGAACACCTTACTTGTACCTGATCAACATTGTGAAACATGGATTCAGGAAACAGCTAAATTAAGATGCATAAACCAATATAAAAAAGCACTCTTAAGATTGTAATTAAAATCAATATTTATACTTCCTAGCCAATAAAAACGGTGATAAAAAAAGCCTAATTCCACCTGAAAAGCATCGTATAAGGATTATTTTGCTCTTGCTGTTAGGTAATGTGAGATATTTAAAACACTTAATACATCACTTCATGCTTAGAAATGGAGAACTAAAATGTGAAGTTTGCAACACTAGATATCTGTGGTGAACCAACATCTAGTATATAGGGCTGACTCCTACCATGATAAGACTGGGCCTAACTCTACTCCAAAGGGTACCTTCAGGGGGGAGGATTGTCCAAGCCCAATAAGGATTATTTTGCTCATAGTTTAAGAAATGTGGGATATTTTACCACACTTAGCAATCTGTACATGAGACAGAGAAGCCCACAATGAAAGGATCAAATCACGCCAGTATAAGGGGAAATTTTCCATAAAAGGAGGTGTTTGTAATTGTTTTTGCACGAGGTTCACTGAGCAGTGAAAATGGTGGAGATACTACATAATGGAACAACTAGACTCCCACTAGAAGACAATATTTTTATCCACAGTTCATGATGAATGTTAATTACACACACTGATCATAAAATGGTGTTGGCTTACAGGAAACTGTTTGAAATATAAAACAAAATATAGCACATCCAAAAATGTACCGCAGCACTTCCAGATTTATGCTGCCTGGCAAACAAACAGCAAAAGACATCGACTATAAAACCCTGGAGAGTAGCATGAGCCAGAATTCAACTTACAGCTAATTCACTGGAAACAACTTTTGAAGGTCGTGTATCGAGTATCAAATTAGCAGATCCTTCATCAAATTTTCCATTAGCATATTCACCAACCTGAGATAATAGATGGACTATTACTAACACAATAGTAACAAAAACGACAAAACAGATACAGCAGTCGGAATATGAAATTTGCATTATGTAGATCATCATGTACAAAAAGCATGCGTTAGAAACTGAGTATCAACAGGATGATGACACAACCTAACTGATACAGGCACAAGGAATGAGAAGTTTCATGCAGAAAAACTTACATGCATAGCTGCATGATCCATGTCTTCATCCTTCATGATATAATCATCAGGATTTATTACTTCACCAAAATCATCCCATTCAGAGTTACTTTCAAAGAATGGAAACATCGGGGCAACACTTGTGGATGGAGAAACAAATCCATCAATTAATATGTCCTGGTATCCAGTTGCATGTGGACCAACTACTGGAAGATGCAATAAGCAATTAGATAAGATAATGGTAGTTAGATAAAGTAGAATGTTAGTTGAAAGGCACAATAGAGATCCAATCAATAACCTAAAAATGGTTATGGAAGAAGGATACCATCTAATGAAACATTCATGTTTCCAGTATCGATGACCATTGGATCATTCAAATTGCTCTCTGGAACATGAGATGTTTTTGATTCTTCCTCTTTTGCAAGACTAGCTTTGAGCTCGTCTTCCTTCTTTATTCTCTTTTGTTCTTCTTCATAAGCAATTAATTCATCACCAACCAAAGGAACCCTCTTTGACATTGTAACTTTAACGGCTTTTGGAGGTGGATCAGCCTGAAGCATACGAGCCAATGTACCAAACTACAGATGCAAAAAATGTGTGAGAGTATGCCTGTTTAATACAGGAAATTCCAAAACTTGGAAAGATTATAGAGCCAAGCCTCAGAAATAAACATGATGGCCAAGAGCAGGAAGAGTTAGCCAACACATGTACCTTTCCTAATGTAAGGTGTAATTGACAACATGATGAGGAATGAAATCAGTTCTATTTACTTAGTTATCAAGATTCATCATTTGAAATGGAATTGAGATATTTTAATTTTTCATTACTAGTTTAGTATTTACGTTGATTAGAAAATAACAAGAATCCTTATTAGAGTATGATTATATTCCTATTTTTGAAGATTTAGTATGAATTCCTATTCTTTTTTATTAAGGTGCCAAAACTTGTATCATATATATGTATATCAATGCTTCACTAATAATGATAGAGTAAACAACTTTCCTTTACTCCGAATGATTTTTAACTAATTAAGAGTGATTCCTAAGCTCTAGAAATAATTTCTATACATCTACTGGTATGATTCTACTAGTTTTTTGTACTTCAAATTCTAGGTGTGATTCCTAATTCTTAATATAAACTTTGAGAATGATTCATACACATATCCCTTTGTTTCAATGCGTAATATAACTTTCCACTTTAAATTTTTCCATCAAAATATGAATTCTTCTATCCATCCGACGTCAGTTTGGTATCAGAGTTTTGGTTCAACAATGATTGCAAAAAGTTAAAAGCCATGTAAAGGATTATTAAGCTATCAAAAGCAGGAGGTTGGACAGCCTTAAAGCCCATTTTCAACAATTTACAACTCCCATAATACAAACCATAGGGGTGCTACTAGACCTATCACCTTGTTTTGTTGGAAAACTGACAAGAATTGCCTAAATTAGTGGGATCCAAATCAATTCCCTATTTTTCATTTATTACCTTTTCTATTTAGGATCCTGATTTCTGGGTTGATTTGCCTAAATATTTCCCTATTTTGATTGTATATATTTGTATAGTCCAATCAATAGAAGATATAGAAAAACACATTCATAGAATTCTGTATTTCATGGTATTACAGTCTAGCTTTCTTGTCAGCCACTTAAATTCTTAAAAATATTTTTTCCTTTGCTACCACAACCATGTCGAGAGTTAGCCTGCCACCATCAACTAAAGAATCTTCCAGCAATTTCACTAGCAATACTAGTGGTATAACCTTTTCTTCTTTAGTAGATGTTTACCCAACACAAACTAAATGGGTCAAATTTTCGTGAATGGTTCCAATCTGTGTTGTTAGTTGTTTGAGGGAAAGGAAAAGAAGGTTATTTTACCAAGAGATGTGGGAAACCGAAAACTCTATTGTCTTGGCCTAGATGATAATCCAATGGAGCCTCAAATCAGTCCCACTTATCTATATTATAAGACAACACATGAGATCTAGAGGGTAGGAACAAGATGTATTCAAATTTTAAAAATACTTCTCAGTGTTTTGAAATTTGTTTAACTCTTCGAAACACAAAGCAAGGAACAAAATATGTGACAGAGTACTACAACAAACTAATTGAACTTTGGCAAGAGATGGATTTGTTTTATGGAAATCCATGGAAATGTGCTAATGATGGGGTACTCTATATTCAAGTACTTGAGAAGGATCGAGTCTTTGATTTCTTCAAGGTTTAAACAAAGATTTAGATGAAGTACGTGGGAGAATTTTGGGAACAAAACCCCTGCCATCACTTCGAGAAGCATTCTCCAAAGTAAGATAGGAAGAAAGTGATGATACAACACCCATGGCATCCATGATTCAACGTCCCCTTTTTTTTATTACAAGAGTTTCTTGGATGCCAGATTATTGACATTGGTGCATCAGATCATATGACAGGTTCACTCACCTTTTTTTTTGGGTTATAAAAAATGAGTTGATAATTTAAAAGTCAATGAGGCTAATGAAAGTACTTCTTTAGTGGTTGGAATTGGAGATGATGTTTTTAGTGCATTTGTCTTGAAAAATGTGCTTCATGGTCTTAGTTTAAGATATAACCTTCTTTCCGTTAGCAAGTTAACTAAAGATCAAAATTGTACAGTAACCTTTGCGTGTGACCATTGTATTTTTCAAGATTCGTCTTCGGGGAAGATGATTTGCAATGCTGAGGAACAAAATGGTCTCTACCATCTGATTGGTTCTCCTACACCAAAAGCACCTATATCTCTTTCTGTGTCTAGTTCATCTAATTTTGGTGTGATTTATGGCATAAACATTTAGGTCATCCTAGTTTTTCATATATGAAACATATGTTTCTGAAGTTGTTCATCAATAAAGATCTTTCTTCTTTTTCTTGTGAATCTTGCATTCTTGCAAAACAACCTAGGAGAAATTATCATGTTCATGACTACAAAACATCAAAATCTTTCACCCTATTAATAGTGATATTTGGGTGGTATCACAAGTTGGTGATTTAACCGATAAAAGATGGGTCATTATTGTCATAAATGACCACACACGAGTCTGCTGGGTCTACCTTTTAAAAGAAAGATATTAAGTTGGGTCTATTTTTCAACAATTCCACAAAATGATAAAAAAAATGTTTTCGAATCTGATGTCCATATTCTTTTCACAGATAATGGAGGAGAATATTTTTCACATATTCTAGGGAATTATTTCATTGATAATGAAATTTTTCATCAAAGTTCATGTACCTATGCATCTCAGCAAAATGGGAGTAGCTGAGAGAAAAAACCATCATTTGTTAGAAGTTGCCCAATCAACTATGTTTGAAAACTTTGTACATCATCAGTATTGGGGTGCTTATGTGCTAACTACTTCTTACCTTATTAATAGGCTTCCTTCCAAAACTCTAAATTTTTAGACTTCTATTAGTTTTCTCAAAAAAAATTTTCCTCATGTTAGATTATTTAATTCCCTCACTCCTAAAGTATTCAAGTGTTCTGTTTTTGTTCATAACACTCTTCCTACATGGGAAAAACTTGATCCAAAACCCATTAAGTGTATTTTCTTAGCATATTCTCCTACCCAAAACGGTTACAAATGTTATAATCCACACTTGAAAAAAATTGTGTTATGATGTCACATTCCTTGAGAATCAGTTTTTCTTTTCCAATGCTTATCTTCAAGGGGAGAATTTAAATGAAGGTAATTATTGGGACCTATCTCTAGACTTGTTTCATTACCGATTCCATCACTTTGTCTCCATCCTTAAAGCACACACCCACAAGTGACTCAGGTCAAGGGGGAGAACCACCTCAACAAACACAACAGAGTGAACTACTTGTTTACTCAAGGAGACCATAAGTTACTCAACAAAACCAAACATATAAACCTGAAGAGGATCCCATATCACAAGATTCAGCTCAAGGTACTATTACAATAGATGATCTTGACATTCCCATTGTTATCAAAAGGGGGTAAGGTCTCGTACTTAACATCCAATTTCAAACCATTTGTCATATTGCAACTTGTCTAATAAGGATAGGGCATTTGTCCCTCAACTTGATAAATGATAATGTGAAAACTCTTGCCAACATACACAAGGCATTGAGGGATTCAAGATGAAAAGCTGCAATAATGGAAGAAATGAAGGCCTTGAAAGAAAATGACACATGGAAAATTGTTGACATGCTTGAAGGAAAAAAAAACTAGTAGGCTGCAAATATGGATCTTCACTGTGAAAGTTGGTTCAAATGGGAGAATAGAGAGATACAAGGCTTGCTTGGTTGCTCAAGGTTATACACAAACCTCCAGCCTTGATTATGACGAAACTTTTGCACCTATTGCAAAATTGAATTCGGGTTCTCATATCTATGGCAACTAATTTAGACTGGGAATTACACCAAATGGATGTTTCTAGTGCCTTCTTAAATGGGACTTTAAAGAAGAAGTTTCCATGAAGTTGCCACTTGCTTTTGAAAAGGAAGAACTGATTCTGTGTGCAAGTTGAAAAAATCTCTCTATGGGTTAAAACAATCTCCCAGAGCTTGGTTTACCCGATTCAGCACAGCCATGAAGCAATTTAGCTACAAACAAGGGCAAGCTAACCATACTTTTTTCACAAAGCAATCTAAGGATGGGAAAAAATCGATCTTGTGTATGTTGACGATATGGTGATCAAAAGTGATGACAATAAAGAGATAGCAAATCTCAAGAACCCACTGCAATTTGAATTCAAAGTCAAAGATCCTGGGAGGCTTCAATGTTTTCTTGGAATGGAAATAGCCAAAAGTAAGTTAGGCATTTACATTTCCCAAAGAAAATAAACCTTAGATCTATTGGAGGAAACAAGAAAATTGGGTTGTCGACCTGCAAGCACGCCACTAAAAAAGAATTGGAAGCATAAGATTTCTAAGGATGACCCTTCAACAAACAAAGAAAGCTATCAAAGCTTGGCTGGAAAACCTGTCTACCTATCCCTTACTAGGCCTAACATTGCCTATACTGTTAGTATGGTCAGTTAATTTATGCATGCTCCCACCAAGAGGCACCAAGATGTAGTTGACCAGATTCTTAGGTACTTAAAAAGAACACATGGAAAGGTTCTTTTGTTTAAAAAGAGTGAAAAACAAACACCCAGTAGAAATCCAACTAACACGCAGGGTTTGGAGTGGTCCAGTACTTTTAACTGTTTAAAACGAGTGACAACTGAGAAATTGAAGGGTTTGTAGATGCAGATTTGGCAAGGTCAGTTAAACATACTAAATCCACGATAGGCTATTGTACAACACTTTGGGGAAATCTTGGATATGGTGTTACACGGCAAAGTGATAAACAGAATGTTGAGGCTAAAAGTAGCTAAAGCAAAATATAGGGCTATTACACAAGGTATTTGTGAACTAATCTGGCAAGAGAGACCACCGTCATATTTAAATTTCCCATTGGAGCATCTTATGAAGCTATATAACGATGATAGTAAGTCAACCATTGCAATTGTTCATAACCCTATACAACATGATCGCATGGAGCATGTTCGAATTGACAGGAATTTCATAAAGACTGAGGTAGGAAGCGGAAGATTAAGTTGTCCTATGTGCCAATTGGATCACAAGAAGTAGATATTCTGACTAAAGTGTCACTTAGTGCTAAGTTTGAATCAAATGTATACAAGCTATGAATATTTGATATACATTCGCTAGCTTGAGGGGGAGTATTGGAAAATTGACAAAGGATCGCCTCTATTAGCGGGATCCAAGTCAGTTCCCTATTTTTCATTTTATTTCCTTTTAGGATCATGATTTCTAGGTTGATTTGTCTAGATATTTCCTAGCATATTCCCTTAATTGTCCCCTATTCTGATTGTCTATATTTGTATGGTTTAATCAACGAAAGATATAGAAAAGCACATTCATAGAATTCCGTATTTCATGTTTTAATTTGCTTTATAAATTTCAACTTAGATATGAATCCTTCTATCCATGCTACATCACAATGTCAAAGTGGACAATCATATTTGTCATTTTAGCATGGATGATCCAAGAAAACAAATACCGAAGCACACTTGGTCGATCACTAATGTCTCTTCAAAGCCATAGATCAAAAGATGCATCATTATGGTTACAAACAAACATTTCCAAAATATTCCAAGTACCTACCTGACCTCTTTCTGTAAAAAGAACAAGGTTCTTTGCATCAGCAGCCCATTCAACAAATATATCATGAGAGAAACCTGCTTCCAAGCTTGCCATTGATGCTAGAACAACCTAAAATATGTCTAATAAGCCACCACATTCAAATATCATTGACTATAAGCATCTATCTGCTTTTCTGTGGGCATATTGTATCTAACCTTTGGACCAATAGGAACAGCATCAAGTTCGCTCTTGTTGATTAGAAGATTCACATGCCTGTAAATTTTGATATAAATTTTTAGAAAGTGATTGCACCTAGGAGAGTTAAAAGTAGGACTGCAAGTGCCAAGCAATGCAATCTAGAAAGGCAAACTTTTAAGCAGAAAATTAGAAGATGAAAAAGAAATCCACACAAGTAACGTATCCAACGTGAAGAAATTAAAGTTACTCGAAATGAAAGACTTACTTCAACAGAAAAGCATTATCTCGTGAAGTTTCAAAAGACTTTGCTATGGCATCACTCATCCACTCCAAGAAACTCTTCACATAGTCAATAGTGCTTGATGCAACATAAGTTAGAAAATATATGGGATAGTTCAACAGTCGTTGTGCCCAAAACTGCAATTTGCATTAGAAGTAGATTTAAAATTCTAAAATAGTTATAGAATACATGAACAATGCTGGTCCTATTGGTCCCTTACCTGTTCTAATATCAAGATAAGCTCCAATACCCTACCAGCAGTATCAACAGGAAGTAATACATTCCCACCCGCTTCCAGAGTTTTCAGAATAGTTTTCTCTGAAGTGATTACAAAAACGATCATGGAAATAATAGATTCGGTATTCACTACAAGGGCTTTAAGAAAATTAGCGATCATAAAGAAATGCTTTGATTGGGACAATTTTTGGAAAGAAAAATTCACTACAGTCCCCAGATATAAAGTACCTAGAAACTCCTTGTCTCTTTGTTGCCTAGGAGGTTGGTTATTTAGAGCATTGTAAGCATCAGTAATTAGAACTGCAGGTCGTACAAAAGACTCCAGAACAGTTCCATTCAAATGCCTGGTGAAACCTACAAAAGTTAGATTTGTAACCGTCTTGTAGTAAACAAATGTAGAGAGTGATTCACCTTTCTCTGCGATGGTTAAAGTCAACAGCATACACAACATCCTCACCATCCTTTGTTATCTTCCATACAGTACCTCCCAAGAGATGGCCAGCTACATGAGGAGCAACAACTATGCCCTCCCCTTTTCCTAAAATGATATAAAAGAGTAACTACCCTTGACCTGTATCGATGCCATAAATTGATGGAGTGGCATGAACAAACCAGAAAGGTGGTGATTCTGTGAGTATGTTAGCCTCGTAACATGCTGGAAAGCAGCATCAATATCATCCAAAGTAAACAGATCAAACTCCGAAACTGCCTAAAAAAAAAGAGAAAGACAAAAATCTCAACAAGAAATCTTGCAAATATACAAGTGTAGGTAACAGAAGCAGCAACCTACAACCTTGCGGGAAAGATATTGGTCATACATAGTGAGAAGGCCAAGTCTATAAACAGGCTCTGTGGCATAAACAGGAGCAGATAGACCAAGCTTCTTCATTGCATAAGGCAAAGCACCCAAATGAAGAGTATCTGGTTGTGATAACAATACTGCATCTATTGTGGAAGCTACCCTGGGAATGGGAATTGGCAGTGTCACACAAAAATTAGAAGGGGTAAAAAAAAAAAGAGTTAAAAGGAATGTGAATAATAGAAGGCAAAAAGGAATGTGAATAATAGAAGGCAACGAAAGAAAAAGACCTAGACAGAGGGTTCAGGAGAGATGGGTCGAAGTGGTCATTCCAGCCGCAGTCAATTAAGAAATTGAATCCGTCGACGGAGACTAAGTAGGATAATGGATTCTCGTTGTAAACTCCACTGAGAGGAGTGACCTGCACCAAAGTCCCCATTTGATTCTGCTCCACTCCCACTGCTCTTACAATTTTGAACTGGAGTCTCTTTTCATGCTTAAGAGCAAGAGGGGAACCAGAATTTTTATGTAGAAATGAAAGGCGTGGCCCAGTATTACTTTGTCTTTAATGAAGTTTACTCCGACTGATTAGAAAATAGAAAAGTAGGGTTGAAAAATGTAAAAGGAAGATGAGACTTGAGATAAAATTGTGTCAAAGTCTGGTTTCCAACTCTCTTTTATCCTCTTCAAAAATGACCAGCTACTTCCCTGGCCCAAAAGGAAGTGACAAGTGTCCCTTATTTCGATAAATCTAATCAATTTGTTTGTTTCATTTATGTTTTTAGTTGTCTGTATTTATTTCAAAAGTGAGGAATTAGTGGGATTCTTGACTAAAAGCTACCAGGTCAATGATAGATTCTTGAGGACCTGCTCTTTACTGAAATTCAAAGGGTTTGTATTAAGATTAATACATTCAGCTTTGATATATTTTAGCATTTTAACATACTGGAAAGTTTTAGATTTATACCAACAACATTTATGATAGTTAAGTCAGTTGAGAGTGTTTTAGTAGGGAGTTGAAGAACCTAAAAGGTGATCTTCCTTTGATCAAGCTGCCATTGATACATATCATAATAGGAGTATGATCATAAAATAGTGGTTCCTCAAACACTACATAGCTTTCAGTCACTTGATTAGTTAGCTGTTGTTTACTAAGCACCTGTTTAGCTTTCTTTGAACATTTCTATTGTCCTTATGATGATTGTTCCATGTGAATATAGGCCCTTGACATCTATGATCAACAAGTCCAAGAGAAGAATCTAATCTATTTACTTCTTTAGTATTATTGGTATGTAACTTTCCTTGCCCCTAAGGCTTCAGAAGAAGATAATAAACAGTTAAAAACCCCTGCCACCATCCAAGGAATTGATATGTTTAGATCAATATCCTACAAGTCTTTCCATAAGTTAACCCTTTGAAATTCCCAATTAGTAACATAAACCATAGTTATAGCTATAGGAATATCAAGCAACTTTAGAACAAGTTAACAATGAATTAGTTGATTGGTACAGTAGCAGTTGGAGAGAACAAGCTGAGCTAGATCTATTACTACTACATTCCTTCCATTAGAATGCTTAGAGTGATTGCTTAAGGTTTTCTAATATACTGAGATAAATTGTATCCCATTTAGAAAAACTTCCTCTTTGATTTTGATTTCCACCAAAACGACAAAACAAGACTGACTAGTTTGAAAATAATCCTTTAAAGCTAGTCTTTTTATTGAGACAATTTAGTCCCCTAATATTCCATACTTTGCTAATCATTAAGATTGAGAGGACTTATTCCTTCTCCTATTTTATGACTTTTAGTCCCTGTTGCCTGCCCGCTTCATGCTACATTCTAGTTTCATTATTGCCCTCTTTATTAACATGATTAACAGAACCTGGGGTAGCTGCTCTGTTAGTTTATGTTAATTCAGCTACAACATGACTGATTGTTTTTTCCGTTCATAATTTCTTCTGCCTTATTTAGTTGAAATAAGAAATAGCCTCTTGCATATTTTCTTTTGCAATATTTTGTTGAGTTTCAATTAAAGTCACCTGCTACTAGTTCTTTGCCTTATCCTCTAATTCATAACTATCAGATGAGGATATGGTATGCTTACTACCCATATCTTCTTCATAGTTATGATTGTCATTAGAGTTAACAATCTTAACAACTTCTACTTCATTTAATTCTATATGACTGCTAATTGTCTTTCCTGAGTCAGTTGGATGAGTTGCTTGATGAATTTTAGCATTTTCTATTTCACAATCATTTTGCATTGCTTTGGGTGCACTTGAATGCTGCTTTATTTCATTGACTACTTCATCCACATTTGCTCTTGGGATCCACATTTTAGTAACAAGTTTCATATATGGCTTCCATGGATTAGATAACACAATTATGTCTTCCACCAATTCTCCAGTAGACCTAAACTTCAAGATGGGAATACTTTCTAGCATACTCTACTTGTGCTCCACTTCAATACACACTCTTGTATAACCTACTCTTTTTATATTTGCAGTGTTGTCATCTATAGTTAAGGGAGTTCCAATATAACTAGCCAAGTAACCCAAACCCTCAAATGACCAATATTTAAGATGGATTTTATGCACATTTATTATCATAGTTAAAAGGCCACCAAGTGAGTTTTTTGCGTAGTCGTTTTGTGTGTGATCCTATCAACACCTGAAGTGAAAACTATTGATCCCTACAAGAATTGGATACGATTTCTCAACAATTATTTCTTGGCTTTTCGTAGAGCTCTCAATATACTCCAATAATGTCTTAACAATTATTTGCCTTGCTTTCTTAACTTCACCATTCCAAAATGATCATCGTCATACGATCTCAACATACATAATTTGAGAGGCAACACAACCTTCGCGTTTTCAAACTTGCCACCGAGCTTCCCTCTCAACATCAGAACTTGCATCAAAGCTACTAATTCTCACTTCAGAACAGACAGTTCCTAAGTACTATGCACGCAGTGAACTATACATGCCACCTTCCATTTCCCAAGTTTTTGGAAACTACCTGTTGTAGGAAAATTCCGGTGGGCACATCACATGTACCCGGTGCGGAAAACAAAAATTTTTGTTGCCGGGACCTTCCCGAAAACCAGGATCATTGTGTCTATATAACTAGGTCAAACCATAACGACCAACGTAGCCCGTCTCTAACGGTATCCATGCAGAGGTCGGAGAACCTAACCGGGACAAACCCTTTTGACCCGGGAATAGCTAGACTAAGGAAAAGACTGCTAGATCTTACCTTAGCCTTGGAGAGCAAGTGAGATGACGATGGTGAAGGCTTGGAGAAGAGATAGCCGTGGGTGATGAGAGCTTGAAACAATTTCAATGACTTAACTATTAAGTCT
>JAOTAZ010000009.1:10037638-10049082 GCA_025629785.1 Erythroxylum oxycarpum | reverse complement strand
AACAATTCATCATTCAAAATCTCAATAATAAATTGAAATTATGCTCAATTCATCAAGAAAAGGTCCGGGGTCCAACAATTCTCCCCCCCTTAAAAGAATTTCGTCCTCGAAATTCTCATCTAACTGATCGAGAAGCATCGGTGTTCCTCCGTTTCTTGTATAACTTCATCATTCAAAGAATTTATTTACCGGAACCCAACAATCTGTGTATTGGCACTTTGATTTATTTTTTTCGTCTGTACAATATTTTGCTTCTAGATTTGTTTCATCTGTTCGTTTTCCTTGTTAAGGTTGTTATCTTTGTGCTTTCTACTTGAACTTGTTGCTTGTTAATTTCCTTGATCTTATTGAAGTGATCTTGAAAAGTAACAATAAAGGAGGCACTTGAGAGGAAAAAGGCAATAGTGTGAGATTATATAGTGAAAAGCCATTTTATTGTGTGAAACACGAGTGGAAAATTCTGTTCTAGAGAGAAACACGTGAGGGAGTGTTGTGTGGTTTCTAACATTTTCTTGCAGGAATTAATCATGTCTCATAATAACAACAAAGATGGAAAGAGTGATGGGATTGAAGAGGACCAATGAAATACATTCTTTACTCTTGAAGCAATACAAAATCAATTCAAGAGAATAGAGACTATGTTCCTTGAAGTCAAAGACAAGTTTGAGCAGCAAGATAGAAACTTTGAAAGGCAAGATAGGCTTATCAAAACTATTCAAGCCAAATCTTCAGGGAATAATGGGACAAGAAGAAGAGAGAACCCTCCAATTCATAATCATTATCACTATAAGGAGAAGCAAGATGAAGATGGATTTGATGAGGAAGAGTGTTATAGTGGCCGAAACAATGCAAGAGGTGGTAGAGGAGATAGAGGCAGAAATAGTGGTGGTTATAGAGGCAAAGATAGAGCTGAAAGAGGCAGAGAGGAGATAGAGGCAGAAATAGAGCTAAAAGAGGTAGAGAGGAGGAAGAGACTGAAAAGGTAGATAGAAACATTGGTAGTATCAAGATGAAGATGCCACCATTTCAAGGAAGGAATGATGTAGATGCCTACTTGGAGTGGGAAAGGAAACTAGAGATGATTTTTGCCTACCACAACTATGCTGAGGAGAAGAAAGTAAAGTTGGCGGCCGCTAGGTTCTTTGATTATGCTGCTTTTTGGTAGGATCAATTGATGGTTAGTAGAAGACGAACTGGAGAAAGACTGGTTGAAACCTGGGATGAGATAAAACACATCATGAAAAAGAGATTCGTGCTAAGTTACTACTATAAGGAGTTAGATCAAAAACTCCAAGCATTGAGGCAAGGTTTAAAGAGTGTGGAAGATTACCATAAGGGGATAGAGATAGCTATGATAAGAGCTAACATAGAGGAGGATAGAGAGGCTATAATGGCTCGATTCCTTGTTGGTCTAAACAAAGAGATAGCCAATGTGTTAGAGCTTCATCAATACTTGGAGTTGGAGGACATGGTAAGCATGATTATGAAGATTGAGAAGTAATTGAAGAGAAAAAGCTTCAACAAGGGCAACACCTCAGGATCTTCAAATTCTTAGGGTCTTAAATGGCCAAAGAAGGAGGAAAAGAGCAAGGATAAGTCATGTGACAATAAGGACAAAATTCTACTTCTAAAGGTGCACCTACATCTAATGATCAAAATCCTAGCACTAAGCAAAGAGACATCAAATGCTTTAAGTGTTTAGGTTCGAGTTATAAGGCAAACCAATGTCCCAATAAGAAGATCATATATTTTTTAGATGGGGTAATTGAATCAGAAGATAGTGATAGAGGTGATATGCCTGAGTTGGAGGATTGCACTGATGAAGAAATTGAGCAACCAGTCCAGGCCGAAGCACTAGTAGTTAGGCGAGCTCTCAATGCATAAGAAAAGATAGAACTTAGTGAACAAAGGGAGAACATATTCCAAACCAGATGTTTAATTAAGGGTAAGATGTGTAGTTCAATAATTGATGGAGGTAGTTGCATTAATGTTGCAAGCACGATTTTGGCTGAGAAATTGGGGCTGGCTCTCATTAAGCACTCTAGTCCTTATAAGTTGCAATGGCTTAATGAGTGTGGAGAGGTTAGGGTGAACAAGCAAGTGGTAGTGGCGTTCTCAATTAGGAGATATTCTAATGAAGTGTTATGTGATGTAGTTCCTATACATGATGGTCATTTACTATTGGGGAGACCATGGCAATATGATAGGCATGTAGTGTATAATGGATTCAAAAATAGGTATTCATTCAAGATGGGAGAAACATTTCACATTGGTGCCTCTTTCACCAAGAGAAGTTCATAAGGATCAATTGAGACTTACAAAAGCCATAGAAGAACAAAAACTTGGAGAGGCTAAGAGTTTAAAAAAAAGAAAAAGAGGTCATTCAAAAAAATAAGAACAAAGGAACAACTGAGGTTAATTGCACTAGTGAGCAAAAGAAAGAGTAGTGCAATTGAAAAAGGAGAGAAGAGTAAAAAGAAGAGTGGGAAAAAAAGAGTACTTTCTTTGAAAAAGAAAAAAAGTTGAGGAAGGTCATGTACACGCAGAAACCATTGGTTTTGCTTATGTATAAGGAGTTATTTTATAATAAGACTGACCTTGACCCTTCTTTACCTAGTATTGTGAAACTTGTTTTGCAGGAATACTTTTATGTCTTTCTAGATGAGTTGCCCAAGGGATTACCACCATTGAGGGACATTGAACATCATATTAATTTCGTGCCAGGAGTTCAAATTCCAAACCCCTAACCTATAGAAGTAATACTGAGGAGACAAAGGAGCTTCAAAGGCAAGTGGAGGAGTTGATTGAGAGGGGGCACATGAGAGATAGTCTAAGCCCATCCACAGTTCTAGTGCTACTGGTGCCAAAGAAAGATGAAACTTGGTGTATGAGCATGGATTGCAAGGTAGTAAACAAGATAACGGGTAGGCGTCCCATTGCATACTTCAGTGAAAAGCTTCATAGGCCACAATTGAATTATTCCACTTATGACAAGGAACTCTATGCCTTGGTGAGAGCATTGAAGACTTAGTAGCATTATCTCCGACCAAAGGAATTTGTGATCCATTCTGATCATGAGTCATTGAAACATCTAAAAGGCCAAGGTAAGTTAAACAAGAGGCATGTGAAGTGGCTAAAGTTCATAGAGATCTTTTCATACGTGATACAATACAAACAAAGTAAGGAGAATGTAGTTGTTGATGCACTTTCAAGAAGATACACTCTAATCATAACTTTAAGTTCTAAATTATTGGGGTTTGAGTATATTAGAGACTTTTATGCTTCGGATTCTGATTTTGGAAATGTGTTTGGTGCTTATGAGCATGCTACATTCCAAATATTTTATAGACATGATGGCTATCTGTTTGGGGAGAACAAGTTATGTGTGCCTAAATGTTCTATGCATGAAGTCCTTATGCATGAATCACATTATGGGGGTTTTGATGGGTGAATTTGGGGTTCAAAAGACATATGACATACTTTGTGAACATTTTTATTGGCCTAACATGAGAAAAGATGTTGAGAAAATTTTTTCTAGGTGTGTTGGATGTAGACAAGCGAAATCTAAGACTCATCCATATGGTTTGTATACACCTTTGCCTATTCCTAAGCATCCGTGGACTGACATATCTATGGACTTTGTTTTAAGGCTGCCTAGGACGGAAAAGGTTAGGGATAGTGTATTTGTAATAGTAGATCAATTCAGTAAGATGGCACATTTCATTGCATGTCATAAAACTGATAATGCTACAAAAATTGCTAAGTTGTTTTTTAAGGATGTTGTGCGATTGTCTGGTGTTCCTGAGACTATTGTTTCTGACTGTGATGTGAAGTTTTTGAGCTATTTTTGGTGTGTTCTTTGGGGTAAGCTAGGTACTAAACTTTTGTTTTCTACTACTTGCCATCCTCAAACTGGTGGACAAACTAAAGTGGTGAATAGAACTTTAGGTTCTCTTTTGCATGTTGTGGTTAGTAAAAATCTTAAAACATAGGAAGAATGTTTTCCATTAGTTGAATTTGCATACAATAGGAGCATACATTCTACTACTGGTTATTCATCTTTTGAGATTGTTTATATTTTTAATCCATTAACGCCTTTAGATTTGTGTTCTCTACCTTCAAGTGAGATAACTAGTGCAAATGGACAAAAGAAGGAAAATTTGGTGCGTAACATTCATGAGAAGGTGAGACAGCACATAGGGAAGCGGAATGAAGCATCTGCACAAAGAGCTAATCAGGGGCGAAAGTTGATGCAATTTGAGCCTGGTGATTAGGTTTGGGTGCATTTTAGGAAAGAGAGGTTTCCTAAGCAAAGGAAATCCAAGTTAGATCCTAGAGGCGATGGACCTTTCCAAGTCTTTGAAAAGATTAACGATAATGCCTACAGGATTAATTTGCCAGGTGAGTATCAAGTATCTGCTACATTTAATGTTGCTAATCTCTCTCCATTTGATAATATAGGGGTTGATTCAAGGAAAAATCCTTTTGAGGAGGGAGGAAATGATACAAGAAGTCATGGCAGCAATGGAGATCAAGGTGCCACACGCCAAGACAAGCTTACTTTGCCAAGTGGACCTATTACAAAGCAATGTGTAGCAAGGCTTAAACTAGCACTTTAAGGGTTTGTTCAAAGTTACATTACATCTCACCTTGATGACAAGGCCAAACCATCCATGGAGAATTCAAGTGGGGTAGTCAAGCTTGTGATTTTTCTAGAGAGGGCGTGTGGAGAGGCTAATACTTAGTCAAATTTCAAGACAAGTTCAAGTATTCTTATAGGCTTAATTTAATACATTGGACTTGTTATTTATCCTTTATTTATTAGGGCCAAAAGACTTGTTATGAGCTGGATATTTATTTGTAAGCATGTGCACTCATTAAAAGTCACTTGCTTTAGTTTATTTTAAAGCTAGTTTTGGACAACTAAGTATGTGGGCCTAAGTAGAGTGCTCCATTAGGCCCATTCGCCCCCCTTATGTTTATATAAGTTAGTTTAGCCCAATCCTAAGTGGATTAATATGAATGCTTTTTTAATGATAATGAATCTTTCTAAGACAAATGGATCCACAATTCATAGACTTGGACAAAGATTCTCAAGTTGAGACATGGACTTATACCTTTTATCATTTATGTGGAAAATCTGCTAACCTCTTAGATGATAATTGGTGTTCACTAGGACCACTTCTCCATAACTTCTCCCCTATCACTTGTGGCGTGTTCAATTCTTCTGTTTTCTTTAGGTTTGGGTCTCAATTTTATTTAATTGGGGTTTGAGCTAGCATGTTCTTAGAATAGAATGATTGGGGTTTTGATTCAATAGGATTAGAGGGTTTCAGGAGCCTTGTTTTCTTGGGGTTTTCGTATCATTTTGTTATTTTTATTCCTTTTGTTCTTTTTATCCATTTTCTTCATATTTTGCAAAGATGTAGTTACTATTAGATGGATCCAAATTAGAAATCATCATAATCAGGTAAGTACCAAAAAAACCATCTCACTTTCATATATGCTTGTATTGTGTACATTGGGGACAATGTACAACTTTAAGTATAGGGATAGGTTTAATGAATTCTAACGACTTGTTTGAGCTTATTATAATCCTAGTTATAAATCTTTTTAACTGATATTCTGAGTTGGTTGAATTTATCCATTAATACTCTACTTTGTTATTGAATATTGATTTGAATTGATGTGCATAAGGATTATTATTAGAATGAAATTAGTTTTCCAAGTCATATTTTTTGTAATCATTGAAATATTCAAGTTCAATGGAGCTGCATATCATTTACACGCATATATACCCAATTTTTTCATAAGCTTCTGAGCCTAAGAGCAAATTTTCAAAAATTTTAAAGCTCTTATTATTCTTTCAATTGTGTGAAATCATGTATAGTTGGATAATTCTAAAACTTGCTTTCACTACACACATTGATATCATATTTGTTAAATTAGGAGCATTGATCTGATGAAGGAATTTCTTTAAAAATTACCATACCCTTAAATTCATCTTTAGGAATAACCAAGTTGAGCCTTGCCCTTTTTTATTGATTAAACCCAATTTATAAACCTTTATCTTTTTTTTTGAAGACCTGTTTATTATTTTGAACCTTGAGGGTTATTTACATTATTTACTTATTGAGACTTGGAATTTTTGAAATGTCCAATATTTGTTGAATTGTGTTACTGATGGGAATATTATAAAAAAACATAAAAAAGAAGAAGAAAAAAAGAAAAATATATAGTACCAATGTATTTGCATTAAAAGTACCTATGTATTTTTAAGGTTATAATTACCTTCACGGACTTAAAGGAGAAGAATTCGAACAAAAACATGGCATAAAACGAAGAATCGAAGTACAAAAGTGATGCACGGACGTGCATAATCACGATTTTTAGTGTTTTTGGACATACATGGTCTGATACAAGACTAGATTGTGTAAGTCCCAGAAACCCTAAACTTTAATATAAAACAACGTGTTCGGAAATAATTAAAGGGGTAGAAATTAGGAGGGGATTTCCAAACATGGATTTCATTCTCAAGGGGTGATTTTGGTTCAGAGAAATAGAAAACACAAAGATTTCATCGAAAGATCTATTAAAATACAAGATCAAGCCCCTATATTGCGAGAATATTCGATATAAGACAATAAAGGAAATTTAGAATTATGAATCCATTGTTTTCAATTCTTTTTTCTTTTAATTTATTTTTAATTTCATGTTTAATAACATGTAGCTAAACATCTAGTTAGTATTTAGGCTAGATGAACCCTATTTGATACCCAAACATGCGTCGATTATTTTGTGAATGCAATTGAATGTTTGATTTATTAAGATCCAATTACTTGCTTTACTTATGTTCTAGTAAGCAAAATGTTAGATCATAATTCAATTTCATATGTAGCGATTGAGAAATCCTAAGTTTGAATAGATTCACAGTAATTGGAAAGAGATGATTGTAACTCTAGAGATAGGATGACATAAATCTTCTGGATAAAATGGTAACTCAATCCTATAAAATTTAACCTGATTAGTTTAGTTAGAAACTTTAAAATTGGTTATTAGTGGACTCAAGGTCAGCTACTAGCATATCGTACGAGTCTTCACTATATAATAAATCATCAAACCAATTTCATAACAAAAGATTAATTTGTTAAGGTTTAGGGGGATTCAAACCTAAATACTAATCACTTCATTTTGGTAATCAACTTAGTGTTGTATAATTCTCTGCTTAATCATACTATTCATTTGTTTTATTTGTTTAATTTTAGTTTCTTAAATTCAACCAGAATCAATGATTAGGCTAGGTGATAGAATAACAGTAACTACTAGTACTCACTGTCCTCGTATGATCGACCCGTACTTGCCGATACTAGCTACAACTAAATCATGCACTTGCAGTATAACAATATTGACTGTCACAAAATAAGGTCAATCATCTAGCTTACTAATTGGATATTGGTTTTTAATAAATAAAATAAAACTTAAACATTTAATCTAAAATAGGAAATAATAATGAACAAAGAATAAAGGAAATCACTCAAAAAACTCAATATTAAAGATTAGTTTCTAGGTAATGAATTCCCTTAAAAATCATTAATTAATTAACCTTTTATCATGCAATTGTTTTATTGACTATTGAGCTAAAGAAATTCCTATGTTAATAACTCTCTCGAGACTACTAATAACTAATCTATAGGTTTACTAGACGAAATCATTCAAGTTAAAGTTTCAATGATTGCTTTATTGATTTATGAATTCTGCTATTATGTTTGATCTTAATCTAGAGGATTTATGTCGACCTATCTCTAGGTTTGCAATAAGCTCCTTTTAATTATGGTAGATCTATTCATAGATAGGATTTTTCGCTCTTCATGTTGTGAAATCTGATTATGTACTAATATTCTAGATTTATTAGAACATACGTAAAACACATAATTGAATCATAAAAGATGAATAAAAACAATTGCATTAAATAAAACAATCAAGAGATATTGTTATCCCAACTAGGGTTCATCATACCTAGATGCTAACAAGTGATTGACCTAATTCACGTTAGTCAATATTTAATACTGCAAGTGCACAGTGTAGCTGTAGCTAGTACTGACAAATACGGGTCGATCTCACGAGGACGATGAATACTAGTACTTACCATTCTCCTATTATTTAGCCTAAGAATTGATTTTGGATTTTTAATTAAAAGAAAATAAAAACTAAAACAATTAAAGGAATAGGAAACAATAATGAACACTAAGATAGTGGAATTCACTTAGCAAACTATTGTTATCAGAAACTAGTATCTAAGCTCGATTCTCCCTAAAAACTTAACAAATTGATTTTTATCATGTAATTGTTTGTTGATTAATTAGATTGTGGAGACTCCTATAGTATGCTAGTAGCTATCCTTGAGTCTACTAACAACTAATCCTAAGGTCTCTAACCGAATTACTCAAGTTAAATCTTATAAGATTGTGTTATTGATTTATGAGTCCCTCTATTAGGTTTGAGCCTAATTCGAAGGATTTATGCTGTCCTATTTCTAAGGCTGTAATCAACTCTTTCTAATTACTGTAGATCTATTTAACTTAGAATTTCTCAATCTCTACATATGAAATCAAATTATAAATAAAACATATAATTATATCACAATAAGCAATCAAACCAATTGCATTAATAAAGGAATTAAATCATATCAAAGGATTAACATAAGGTTCATCTAACCTAAATACTAACTGGACATTTAGTTACACATAATTGATCACGAAATCAAATATACATTGAAAGAAAAACAAATAGAAAACAACAGGTTCATAATTCTAAATCTCCTTGATTCTCTTCTATCAAGTATTCTTGTGATGTAGAGGTATGATCATGTATTTCAATGGATCTTTTGATGATTTCTTCGTGTTTCCTGCTTTTCTGGATCAAAATCGTCCCTTCTAGACATTCTTCACATTTGGAAATCACCTCCGAGAGTCTCCTCCTCTCTTATGCCCCCAAATGTCACTTTTATGTTGAATTCTAAGTTTTTGGGTTATGCACGTTCCTTTGCATGGTCATGTATAATTAGAATTTACTAGCTAAAATGCACGATCGTGCACTCCTTACAAATTGTTGATTCTTTGGTTTATGCCACATTTTCTTTTGAATTCTTCTCCTTTAAATCTGTAAATACAATTATCTCTATAAATACACTTTAAATGAAGTATAAAATATCAAACAAGAATAAATTAAATATGGAGTAAAAGTATAGTCAATTCACCATTTATTAAATATCCCCACACTTAAGTTTTTGCTTATACTCAAGCAAACTATAATCAAAATTATAAAATTTACAACATTAATCAATCGTCAATTTCAACTTGTCCATTCATACCATACATTATCATATCCTATGGAATCAAATTAACATATAATTAGAATCAAGTTGTCATAAAATTAACTTCCTAAGTAATAGTAATAATAATCAAATCAACAATCACTTTGAAATCAAAAGCATATATTTTTACCCCTCACCAAGATTTCACTTAACGCACTTAAGTGTTTAGGGTGAAAAGTATCAAAACTCTCAATCAATGCATATTAGAATTTTTACTATAGGCTTATAGTAAAATCTCATCTCCACCACTTATGTACAAACTAGAAAAAAAAAATCAAAAGTCTTTGCATAGGTTGTAATGGGGCTTAGGTATGGTATGATTGGGATAATAAAATGGTTTAAATTGAAGAAAATTTACTCAATAAATATTACAAGACTTGTTTACAAAATACATAGGTCCATTTAATGCAACTCTATTGGTACTATACAATTATTCTTCATTTTTTCTTCTTTTTTCTTTTTTCTTATCTTTTTTCTTTTTTTCACAATATTCCAATCAGTACCACAATTCAACAAATATTGGACCTTTCAAGAATTTCAAGTCTCAAATAAATAAATAAGAAATATGTCAGTGCTTCCTGAGGAAGTGTCTTCTTCTTTCTAAGACTACTAAATATACTTCAACTAAACCTCAAATTAACCCTATTCTTTGCAAGACTAAGGGTGTAATTTGCTTCTTTGAAGTTGGTGTCACTACTGGAAGATACTTTATTTGAATTAAGATGTGAATCACTAGCTTTAAAGTCTTTGGTAGGAGGCCCTTTGATTGCCTTAGAGATTTGTGACAATGAAGAATTTTGTATTTATAAGGTGTTCGAGGTCTATAATTTCTCTATTTCGTTCAAGGTTGCATCTCTAAGGTTTAGAGGTCATCTCTTGCTCTTTATGCAAATTCCCTTTTTGTGGAGACTGTGGTCAAAACCTAGGAGTGACCTTTAGATCATCCATTAGCTTGCATTTTCATGTTAGGAGAAAGAAGGGAGATAATTGAATGTGTCAGTTATAAGATAATTGAAAAGTTAGAGAAAAGATTGAAGTACTTGCAAAGAGTATTTCCTTGATAATGAAAAGTGTTATAGTAATAGCTTGCTAAGTTATGGACATTTTATTCCTAATAACACTTCTATTTTTTTCAAACCAGATTAGGTAGACATAAGTGTTAAAAACATTTTTTGGATTAAGAATATGCTTGGGTTTAAATTTAAGGTTTGGGTGAGATAAAATGGAAAGAATGATGGGGATCAACTGATTCCACATTTACCTAGAGAGATTAACCCAATACTAAACAAGAAGGTGTAGTTAAAGAGTAGGTGGTCAAGTCTTTCAATGGTAAAGGAGCATAGATGATGGTTCTTGGTTTAGAGATTAAGAAACTAAAGCCTGTCAAGGGTTTTTATCTTTTGTTTATTAGCTAGCCATATTATAAAATTATGGTAGAGAATATAATTTTTGAACAAAAAGAGTTTGAACTAGCTAACAATGTAAGATGGTGGAGATAGGAATTTCAAGTATGAGCAATACTATAAGGTGTGCATGAAATAGCACTTGCTCTTTTAGTTATTTTACTTCTTTATTTCATTTTTATTTTATTTTATTTATTTGTTGTTGGACCTCGAACCTTTCCATTAAATGAAAAACTATTGGTGATTAATTATGTGTAAAGAAAGGAAGAATTCTTGAATTTGAATGAAGTACAAGAGAAGGTTTAGATATAAGATGGATATATGTGAAATGTTGGAAGTTAAAAGCTGGAAAATGTATATGTTCATTGAGTATGCTCTGGTGTTTTAGCCATAACTTGATCTCTAGTTATCCAAATGAGATGATTCTTGATTTGGATTAAACTAGAAAGATAAGACTACAAATTGTATGAAGAAATTGAGTTTCAATTCAGTCTTTAAGAGTACCAATGTTTGGATGGAAGTCAAGCACAGGAAAATGTTTTAGTATAAGAACAGTACAAAAATTTTTGGTGTATAACTTTGGGACTATGGAACTAAATTGAATGATTTTGGATGTCATTAGAAAATTAAGACAATGAGGAACATTTCTCTAGAAGGAAGTGCAAGCA
>JAOTAZ010000009.1:10020060-10030794 GCA_025629785.1 Erythroxylum oxycarpum | reverse complement strand
CTTATTTATGTATTTAGTTTTAAAAAAATCTTATTACATGTATTACATTTACTGACTTTTAATATTGGGATATTTGGAGTATTTCCTATCGGAATAAGAAGTAAAAAGAGGAGCTTTTGACCTGGTATCTATAAAGGCTGAATCAGAGTGAGTCCTATAATAGAGGCATCTTTTGATTAACAATGCTAATTACCATTAAAAAATACAAAGTTGGTATGTGGCTTCTTAAATATATCAGATAGGTTTGTTATTTCTTTTTTGACTAATTATTATCCCATAAATGTTTCTTTTATATTAAATGTACTTGTGATTGGTTTCAGAATGTGTTTATTATTGGTTGATGTATTGCTCTTTAGGTGTTGGGATTCTAGTTTTCAGTATTCATTGATCCATTAAAAGTTTTAAAGTTCATTTTTGTTCCCAGAGTTTAATACTTTGTTAGTTATTTTTAATGGTTCAATAGCGTGTTTAGTAGTCTGCAAATATGTAGTTGTTATTCTTTTAATTTAGTTTGGTGTGAGGTCACGCGTATTTGAGGTTTTCACATTTTTTTTATTGTGGTGCAAATTTTGAGATTCAATATCAATCTTTGTTTCCTTTCTTGAGTATTTAAAGCAGTTTAGGGGCTTGTTATGCTTATCTTCTTTAGCTTGTATTAGACATTAGGGTAGGAGAGTTGACTTTGACTTCCGATGATAGATCAATGGTTAGTCTTTCAGTGAGTTTTAGGTCTAGAAGAAGAAAAGTTGTTAATGGATTATAGATTTGTTCTTGAAACATCAAGACCTTTATAGTGAAGTCTTTAGAACTAGTGTAGACTTTAGAAAATTATAAGATTTATATAGCATGCTTCTAGGAGACAAAGTGGACAAAGGCTAAAGTAAAAGAAATTAATGGTTCAAACTTTGGTATTTAGGGTGTTCAAGACGACATAATGGGGTAGGTATCTTAGTTGTCAAGAACTTATACAACATATTGTGGTAGTCAAAAAGACTAATGATATGATTATGTCCTTAAATATTGTGGTGAATGGTGTTTTTTTTAATGTAGTGTGTGCTTATACACCTTAAGTAGGGTTGGATGAACAACTTAAGTGCAAATTTTGGGAAGAGCCAAATGAGGTGATTCAACAAATCCCTTTTGATGAAATAGTTATTCTAGGAGGAGAGTTTAATGGTCATATAGGAGCAACCTCAAATGTATATTCACGAACTAATGGGGGTTTCGAGTATGGAGAAAGGAATGACAGTGGGACTATTTTGTTGGATTTCACAGTAGCATTTTAGTTGGTGATAGCTAACTCTTTTTTTAAGAAGCCAACTCTTTTTTGAAGAAAAATGAGGAGGCCCTAGTGAATTTTAAGAATAGAACCACGAAAACTCAAATTTACTACTTCCTTGTAAGGCGAAGTGATTAACCTAATTGTAAAGATTACAAGCTGATACCTAATGCTTGCTTACCAACTCAGCATAGATTGTTGGTTTTGGATCTTATTATTCAAATTTAGAGGAAGAATAGAAGACCTAAGAGGTGTAGCAGAGTCAGATGGTGGAATTTGAAAGGCCTTACAGTGAAAAAATTTAGGGATAAAAGAATGGAAATTGATAGGAGATGCTAACCAAATGTGAGAGAGTTGCTACTCTTGTAAGGAATACAACTATAGAGACTTTGGGTGTTTCTAAAGGGCCTAGGCGTAGTAAGAAGGAGCCTTGATGGTGGAATGAAGATGTCTAAGAAAAACTTAAGATCAAAAAGGCCACTTATAAAGCTCTATTGGATAGCACCACAAAGGTGGAGAGAGTAGGTAATAGAGAAAGTTATCAACTGACAAAGAAAAGGGTGAAGAAGATAATCATAGAAGCTAAAAGTAGAGCTTACGAGAAACTATACTAATGTTTGGATACTAAATATGGTGAAAAAGGATATTTTTAAGTTAGTGAGAGCTAGGGAATAAATAACGAGAGTCTTAGATCAAGTTATTTGTATAAAAGATGAAACAGGGTTGGTGCATATTACTAAATGAATATCATATCCTAATTAACATGCAAATTCAACCAAAGATACTTAAAACATAAAATTCACAAATCAATATGCCTTTGTAAATTGAATGACTATGTTCAAAGCCAAACTAATTCCATCAAATTATTGCCATTGACACATTCACACAATTTATACATATGCTCACACTATATCAACTTGATCAAAAACTAGTAATATGTTATGCAAAATTCAAACACATATTACATGGCAATGCACAAACCTCCCCATACTTAGAGATCAGATTATCCTTAATGTGAGAAAACAAAACACATATATACAAATAAAAATGACAACTAATGATATAAATAAAAGTGCAAAAGCATGGAACCCATTAAGGTGATCAACGTGGTGAGGGTGTCGGAGACGGAATGTGAACACCTTGAGCAGTGAAGTATTTGCAAATCTTCTTGATGTTGTGTTGATGTAATCACTGTTCTTGCACCAACTCCTTCAGCATTTTGTTGTTATCGAAGACCAAAGTGAAGACCTTCCCCTAGCTTTCCTCTTCATCATCTTCTATTTCTTCACTTGACCCTAAAGCTTGCTTCCCTAACTTATAACTAGTTAAAAAGAAAAAAGAAAATTGGCAATCCAAACCATTCCAAGAACATGAAAATTAAAACCTAATTACTAGAATTCAAAACAAACCTAACTACACAACATTTGCAATCTAACTACCGAACATGCTAAGTTATAGTTATTAGCTTGACCTTACATCCTTCAAAGCTCAGTGTCGAGATCAATTATGGGTAGTTTGCTACCACTCTTTTCTCTAAAAAACTATTTTGTAGCCTGTAAATAGGTTATATGTTGGGAGATAATGAACAAGATATAATCAATCGAATCGAAGAATCCAATTAATTTTTATAATGCCCCTTTTGATAACAAACTATCAATATAATTGGGAATGATGAAATCCTATGGATCTTTGATGGAATCAAACAATTTGTGTTGTAAGAAGGTGAATAGCTCATCTTCTTCTGCAATCACCATCATCCACTCTTCTGCTTAAACTTCTTGAATAGGGACTTTTGTATATTCCTCAAACTCTATATTCTTTGTCACCTGTTCCTCATAACTTATTTATTTAAAGTAGCTCTTCTCTTGCGCTTTGATATACTCATCCATTATGTCTATTTTTATGCAAGAGCTTACTTCTTTTGAATGTTTCATACTAAACTCCACATGCTCATCACCAATCTGAAGAAGCAATTTGTCTTCATAAACATCCATCAGTGCTTTTCTAGTTTTCATGAAAGGTCATCCAAGAATTAGTGCTTTTCTAGTGTTCTAGTATGTATTGATTGGGTATTGTATGAGAATGATTTTGACGCTCTATTAAGTCATTTTTCATGAAAACCTATTGCTAGAATTTGAATTTGATACGTAATAGTCGTTTTTGAAGTTATATGAGGCAACTAACGATATTAAATCGTTAGGGATAATGTAACCTAGGTTAAATAGTCTAAGCTTGTGTGATTATTGCTTAGATTGGTCCGTTTTTCTCATTTGTAAGGTGGTTGCCTGATTAAGCTTAGAGAGTGTCTCCTAAGTTATTTGATAGCTAGGCTTAATTAACGAGATCTTCTTAATTAACTATGACCTAAAGAAAAACCAAGATAAACAGAGCTCGTTGTTAATCTACGAACAATAGTTTAAAGAGAGATGTGAAGATAATAATTCAATGAAATATGTTTAATTGAGTATAGGCCAAGATTGAACTAAAGAACTGGGTCCCTAACACGTTTATCATTTATCATTATTTTTGCATGTTTTCTTTAATTTGTCTTTACTAGTTTCGTTTCATTTTATTTTCTTATTCAATAAACTAACCCCTTCATAACCTAAACACCTTTTAATTACATTTCAAATAACTTATACACACCCTCAGTGGGATCGACCTAAACTCAACACTACCATAGTAGTAAGTCTATTTTATTTTGGCATAGTGTTACAACGCGTTATTTTCAATCATTGCCTTGAGTTGCTCCCTTGGGTTTGCTTTAATATTGCTTAGGAGACTCCCCACACTTCTTGTTGACAATTCATTCACCAGTTGACTCATTTGGACCTCTAAGTTATGAATAGACGAGGCATGGTTTTTAGTTACTTGCTCAAACTCCCTTCTAGCCTCTTGTGGGCTTCATCCATGGTTATGATCTTCCCTTCCATCCTTTTATGAGCTTCATCTATGATCATGAGCTTGTCCATGATTTTGTCCAATTTAGAGTCATTAGCATTGGAATTATTTTATTGAAATCTAAACGGCTATTGATTTTGTAATTTATTACCCACATTGTTTGACCAAGAAAATTTTGGGTGGTTCCTCCACCTAGGGTTTTAAGTGTTAGAATAATGGTTGTTTCCTCCTTCTCGACCGAATTATGTGTCCACATAGTTGAGTTGCTCCATATTGTTATTTTTCATTAAAAATAATAATCAGTAACATGTTTAACTTTTCCCCATAACTCGTATCCATGCTTAATTGCTCTAATTGGAGCGGATGAAGAGGCTTGCAAGTTGTTCAGTTGTCTTGTTAAGTTATCTATCTCAGCCTGTATTATTTTCATTGAATCTATAACAATGACTCCCTTATGATCTTATAAAGTCTACTTCTATCTACGTCTGTCTAACATCTAAAAATAGTTGTTATTTGCCATCTCTTCCAGTAAGTCCTCCACTTCCTTAACTGTCTTCCATATGAGATATCATCCAAAACCTACATCTATGTGCCCTTTGTGGGTGGATTAACTCCATAATAGAATGTTTGCAATAGAAATTCCTTTAGTAGATTATGGTCAGGACATCTCCTTTATAAGTCCTTGTAACAATCATATCTTCGTATAGTGACTCCCCATCATTTTTTTGGAAATTCATAATCTCTTTTATCAATCTCATTATCTTTGACAAAGGGAAGTACTTGTCTAAAATTGCATGAACCAATTGGTCCCATATTGTAATGTTTGTAGGGTTTAAAGAGCGATTCCATGCCTTGGCACTATCCCTTAATGTAAAAGGAATGAGCCTCATCCTAATAGCATCTTTTGACATTCTATTATATTGGAAAGTATCACATTTTTTTTAGAAAATTTACCAAATGGGATTAGGATTCTTATTAACTAACCCATAAAACTACACATTGGTTTGCAATATGTTCAACAAAGCTGACTTGATCTCAAATGATGTTAATTGCATCGGTGGTCGATTGATGCCTTGATGTGCAATGTTAAACCTTGGTCTTATGAAATCCATTAAAGTTTTCTACTAGTCACCTTGATTATACTCTTCCTTCATCATTATTTTGATCTCTTCTTGGCTTCTCGCTCTTCGGATTTCATGTTCTTGTCTTGTGATACCAAGAGTTGGACTGCCGTCAACCTTGCTTGAACTCTAAGTAATTCTTATGTTCAGGCAATAGCACGAACACAAGAAAGGCAAAAAATTCCTTAGAATAAAGGAATTCAAATAATCCTAAACTAGTTCCCCACAACGGCGCCAAAAATTTATTGAGCAAGTTTTACCTCTAATAAAGCTCTCAATATCGGTAAGTATACATATTGTAAACTTGTAGTATTGAAGGTATTGATCCCACGAAGAAATAGTTAAAACCAAGTGAACCTAACTTTTTCCAAGGTAGTGAGATATAAATTGAATGAAAATAAATAACAAAAATTAAAGAAAATAAATAAAATTAAAAATTAATCAAATAACAATTCAACTGCCATAATTAATTAAGGATGATCAAGGATGAATGCACAGGATTTATTCTTTCATTATTTTGCTTCCCTAACGATTACTAATTCAATTATGTGTCGATTTTTAATTTTAGAAGAGTTTAATTACTCTCTCTCAAGACCTAACCAATTAACCATGATTGAATTTGAAAATTCCAGAATCGCAATCTCTTAATTCGCAACTCTTTCCCTAACATTTTCAATTAGTTCTAAAGATATCTATCGAATAACCAAGTTCTCACACAAGATCTCTTTTTGGATGATAATTGATTTATTAATTGTATGAAATTTTAATTCACCAAATCTCATTACACAAACTAATTTGATAACTTTTGACTGACTCTCTTGATTTATTGCTAAAGTATATATATGCACCATTAACATAACATTGAAATTGTATTGAATCAATAAATATGAAAAAAAACATAACAACTTAAGAACAAACCCTAATCTAGAAATTTAGAATATCATAAATGTAAATAACATCTTAGAATCTAGTTTACATATAAAGTTTAATGAAAATGACAAAAGGAAAGAAAGAAAAACTTGATTTGGAACTTGTTCGGGAAATCACAAACGTTCTTCTTGATCCTCCTTGTTTGATCCAATTTTTCAAGATGGTGGCTACCTTCTTTTTAGTGTTTTATGTTCTTAAATAGTTTCTAAGGGTCTTGGGAGTGTAGCTAGGGTTTTTACCCTTCAATCAGTTCCAAAATTGTCCTTAAAACTAAAAAAAGATGAAAAATCTAGCGATTGGGAGGTGTCTGTCATAACCGTGACATACGTGTCATGATCCTAACATTGTAGGGTGACCTTCTATCATGACCATGACAAAGGTGTCACAATCATGACACTGTCATACACCCCATGCACGCTCCATCTTTCTTCTTCACTTATCTGTTTTCCATCACTAACAAACATATCAAATATGTAGCTCCCCACTCTCACAAGACATGTACCCAACATCCTGAGCAATGTCCAAGTGCGTATCTCACAAGGATGACAAGCTAGAGCAGTCAAACTCTAGAAAACTCAGTACAATTTTTTTTTGACATTTATCATACAAGTATGTGGAAATCAATAATCAAACCAACCCATACTTTTATTTCATAAAAGTCAAATTTATAATTATTAATACACATGGATCAATCTCTTTTACAAAGCTTTTCCAATTGTCACCAGTTATTACACACAAAAATATTTGAATACACATTGTACAGAGATTGCAGAATATACAAATTTACACGAAAATAAGAATATACAAATGCAAACGCAATCTGATCTCGACCTCTATCTCTCACTTGAATGTTGTAAGTATACTCCCGTTTGTCTAATGGGATACTCATCTGAGCCTGAAAAATATTGCAAATTTTGAGTGAGATTTGCGAACTCAGTGAGTGACCATCCTCAATGGCTCACTCATCACATAACATATACAATTTACACAATTCACATCATTTCATTAATAATCATATTGAATCACATACACTTGATCCATCATTTCACATTTTACATTCAACACATTATAATCATTCATTTCATGCATATGCAGTGCACATGAGATTCACTTTTCATTTGTTACTTTATTGTAACCGAGTTTCTAACTGTCCCATATCTATTGTGGATATCGAGCTCATTGATAGCTGTCCCGTATTTATTGTGGATACCGGGCTCATTGATAACTGTTCCATATTCGTTGAGGATATCAAGGTTATTTTACATAGTGAGTCTTTAGCTCTTATACACTTTCTAAGCTCTAGCCTTTTTTCATAATCCAAGCTTTAAGCTCTTTTTCGATGGCTACTCCGGTCACAACTACCTTTATCTTTCATGCATTTATGAAATGGAATGCATCAGTCACATTTACATATTCTCATTCAATCACATTCGCATATCATCAGACCTTAGTCTTACATTCAATAATCAAATTATGTACACTTATTTCAATCAAATTCACATACAAGGAACACTTCAATGTTCTCACATTTATCAAACTCCTCGGACATATCTTGTCCGGAACCAACACATTCATATTGCATAATCATTCAATTCGTAATATAAATAAAACAAACAATAAAATAAGACCATCTAGGCCTACTCACAATATGCTCCAGATTAGCATTAGCTTCCATGATCTGGAAACATTTGAATGCGAACATTCATTCTGTACATCAAAATTATGCAATACACATTGCACACACACATTAATAATTGCACAGTTATAAGCATTCATTTATGCCCAAATATGTATATGGAATATGTACAATGCATGCTCATGACAATCCCGGGTATAGCTCTATCATTCTCATCATGTAAACATTCATATTCCCAAACTCATATAAGTACCATTTATACTTATGGTTTATTCTTCAATAAAATCATTAGAATCTAATTTCATAACCCAACGAATCATTGCATATTTTTCCTTCAAACACTAACTTTTAATTATACTGTCCCCGATCATTTAGACAATTAAAATGAGGAAATTTAAGAATTGTTTCTTCTAGAAAATTGTTCTTCTATCTCTTAAGTTTCTAATGACACCAAGATCGTTCAATTTGGTTCAGAAATCTGAAAATTATACCCCAAACATTTTTGGATTGTTCTCATTCTAAAACAGTACCCTATACTCAACTTCCATCCAAAAATTGAAAGTTTTAGAGACTGAATTAAAATTCGGTGTCTTCATATAATTTGTATCCTTATGTCTCTATTTTACTCAAAATCAAAAATCAGTCCCTTTGGATAACTACAGAAGAAGATATGCTCAAAATACCAAAATATATTCAGTGTAGAGAAAAGTTCATCACAACGAACTAAACTCCTCCAGAGAGGAATTCTCATAAAATTTTCACAAGTTCGCCGCGGAGAAACTTAGAGTTGGCCGTGACAAACTTTATCCAAAAGAAATCCTAGCTAAATCCTTGAAGTTCGCCACAGTGAAGCAAGGAGTTTGCTGTGGCAAACTTCCACAGATGCATACACAGTTTTTCAACTTTAGGTCAGATTTTGAGACTCTTCTAAACAGAATTTGAATTCGACCTCTTCAGGAAAAATGTAGCCATATGTCTCTAGTCTACTCCAAATCAAGAACAATCTCATTTAGATAACTAGAAAAAAAAGTTTTGGTTAAAGAACTGAAACATAATCAAATGGAAAATGTTGCAGCTAACATTTTTCCAACACCCATTAAACACCATTCACTCACCCAATCCAACATTATGTCATTCCCTAATCTATTATCCATCAAAACACAAAAGCAAGATATGAATCTATACCCATTTCTCATCCACGTTTCATCATGAACCCATCCTCATTTTATGAACATTTAAATCTTAACTATCATCAAAACATGTTTCATTCATTAATTGAAGAAGAGTGATGCTTATACTTACTTATTTAGCTTCAAGATCTTCAAACTCTTCAAACTCTCTCTTAACCCGAGCTTTCTTCTCTCACACATGCATCACCATTCAAGGGTGGTAGGGTTAGGTCTTTAGTAAGAAATGAAGAAAATAGAATGGCTAGTGATGGAAGAAAGCAAGGTTCAACTTGTGGCTTGGAGAAGAGAGTGTCGTGAGTGAAGAATGGAGAAGATGAGAAATGAAGAAGATAGAGAATAAGGGAGATGTTGTTTTTGGCAAGTGAAAGACCAAAATATGGTCTTTCACTTTATAAAAATGTGTTTCATGTGTGTCACTTGCCATATGTCACTTCCCCATGGTTCCATTTAGTCCACTTTAATGACTAGTCCCTTTTGTCTCCAATTTCTACTCCAATTGTCTCCCAATTTTCAATGACATAAGTCATCAAATCTTAATGTCACATATAAAAATTTTCATTGTCACTCGACTCTTATTTCTACTGCCATTTAACAATCATTTTGTCATTTGGCAATTTTCCTAGACCCAAAATACCCTTACATTCTAGAAAATTTTCATATTTCACCAAAAATTCTAAATTAGTACTTATACTCTCAAAAATCAATTTTCAATACAATTAATTCACAATTCCAATTATGATCACATTTATAGATGGATTATACTCGACAATTTTCAATGAATGCATGTACAGTCATTTTGATATGTGTAAAAATTCAAATTCACATGTATGAGTCCTAACATTATGCATGGGCATGAAATGCATTTTTCTACTCTCTTATTGTTATTTTCTCGATAACTGAAATCTAGGCTTTTAATCCTTAGTATGGAAACAGGATGTTACAAAATACCTTAAGAAACACAAGATTAAGATCCAAAATGATGCTCTAACCCACATAACACTTAAAACATAAACAAGCAATCACATTAATATAATTCTAAGCCCATACTTGCAATAATCACCTAATAAACACCTATAAACAAACTAAAACACCTATCAAAACATAGGATGAACTACACCCATCACACATCATGAATTTATGGGAGAAGGTGATTGAGAAGAGAGTGAAAAAGGATTCTTCTATCTCGAAAAACCAGTCTGGCTGCATGCATATAAAATTAATGGAATATTATAGGGAAAGATAGTGTAACGTACACATGGTTTTTATTGGTTTAGAGAATGCATATGATAAGTTACCTAGGTAAATCATGTGGAGGTGTTTAAAAGCTAAGGAAATTCCTGTGACTTATACACATGTTATTAGGGATATGTATGAAGGTGTAAGAATTGAAGTAAGGATGTGGTGTGTCTAATTTCTATTGATTTTTCTTGTATTCTTATCTTGATTTTGGTTAAAAAATCTTATGTTTTAATCCAAAGTTGAAACGAATTTAGGAAAAATGACATGAATATTGCATGAATGTTAAGTGAAATATCTTGTGAAACACTAGCAAACACATTAAGATACCTTAAAAAAATAATATTTAAGCTCAAAAGCTTGTACTAACCCATAAAACACTTAAAATACAAATAATTAACAAACTAACACAATTATTAAACACATGCTAAATGATCGAAT
>JAOTAZ010000009.1:9941884-9953842 GCA_025629785.1 Erythroxylum oxycarpum | reverse complement strand
CCTCCACCCCCACCTCCACCTCCACCTCTTGCCGAGAAGGTGATTGTTAACCCTATCATGCCTACTGAAGTAAGCGCAGTGACATCTGCAAAAACAGGGAAGCGCCTCACATCTGCTAAATGTTTCACTATTGCATCACTTCAGCAATACACAAACAGCTTCTCTCCAGAAAATCTCATTAGTGGAGGCATGCTAGGAACTGTTTATAAAGCACAGCTACCTGATGGAAAGGTATATTGTTGATTTAGATTGGAACCTATGAAGTTTGTTTTGGAATTGAGCTGCCACAATCCTTATCTGAAGGTTTAATTTAGAGTTCTGTTTGTTGTTACATAATTGAATATAGGTATAGCCTGGCTTACCATACAAGAATACCCTTACTCAGGTTTTGATGTTTATAGCTCTTAAGGCCAGAAACTAATAGTGTGTTTCCTCATGTTGGTGACTAAACATTATTGTTGATGTGCATAAATACTTTGCTTTGACCTTTTGATTTCTTTTGTTTGTTACCTTTGTAGCTTCTTGCAGTCAAGAAACTGGACAAAAAGGCATCAAGCCAACAGAAGGATGATGAATTTATTGAGCTCGTTGACAATATTGATCGTATCCGACATGCCAATGTTGTTGAGCTCATGGGATATTGTGCAGAGCATGGTCAAAGGCTTCTTATATATGAGTATTGCAATAATGGTACACTTCAGGATGCACTACACTCAGATGATGAATTCAAAAAGAAGCTTTCCTGGAATGCTCGCGTCCAAATAGCACTAGGAGCAGCTAGAGCCTTGGAGTAAGTGATGTTTGAGATATACCTTCTAATAGTCCTACTTGTTTCCATTGTATAAGTTGCTTATATAGGTTTTGTTTTTTATCCTGTTTATTCTTGGATAGTGTTCTCTACCTGCATTTAGAATCACACATTTCAGACAGTGAACCATAGTGGTTATGAGGCTTATTTAGTGTGAAAATTATCTGCGCATCACTTATAACTCGGACATTTAGAAGTATAACTAAGACATGAAATCAAAACACTAATAAGAAAATCATATCAATAATTCTTTTTTGGATATGGATAACCTTTTCTCTGTTCCTTCATGCCCAAGACTCAGTGCATTATAATATTGACAAAGTCAAAAGAAAAATAATATACGATTCCTGAAGATAACTCATGTCAGATGAATTATGCTTTTGCATCTCTCATTTCCTGACTATCAATTCCATGCCTGTTGTTAGATATGTGCATGTATGCGCACTTGCTTGAATTATTCTGTATACACATGCATGCTGACTGACAATTGAGGGAGAGGGAAAGCTTTGTATCACTTGAGCCATTTGTTAATAAATGGAAAAGCATTTTCTTTATCATATGCTGCTATCGTATTCTAGGAAAAAGGCACTAGGAATAGAACAATTATGATCATAAGTAGATTTATGCCTAAAATAGTTCATAAAACCTATTCTCTCTCTAGGGGGGTTTGAGGGGAAATATGCCACTTCCTATTTGCTCTCTTTTTCTTTGGGGAATGATCTTTTGTTGCTTTTTGATCCAGGTATTTGCATGAGATCTGTCAGCCACCCATTGTCCACAGGAATTTCAAGTCTGTGAATGTTCTCCTTGATGATGATTTTGCAGCATATGTCTCAGATTGTGGTTTAGCTCCACTAATATCCTCCAGCTCTGTGAGTCAGGTAAGCCATCCTCGTAATATCTTTAAGTTTGTTTCTTCTGCTTTTCGATAACTATCTCCAGGGTTGAAATTAGAAGTTCATGGGGAATTTATTCCCAGTAATTATGAACTTTGCATTGTGATATTTTGGGACTTAAATGTCTCTTCTCTTATCGTGTTCCTCGAGTAAGCAAACTGGTAAATTTCTGTGCTGGCAGCTATCATGTCAAGTTTTTGGGTTAAAGATTGTCTATATTGTGTTTAGAACCCTCTTATGTTGTCTTTGAAGATCTTGATTAGTGGTAAGAGTCTAAGAGATCTGGTCTCATTGTTGTTAAACAGACTTCCACTGTTTCTTTGTTCCATGGTTTTGGTAGGGGTTAGCATGAGTGATAAGAAGGCAGGAGTGCCTCCTAATCCACTGGGATTCAAACTATGTATTGTGCTTACTGGAAATCGGATTATACTTGACTTGGTAATGGATCCCATAGACACCCAAAACAGAAATGAAAAAGGATGGATAAACAGCTAAAACAAGATTGGATTTGTTGATAACAGTGCTCAGAGATTCGGAGGTGCGCCTCTTCCAGAATAAGATGTTAGACGTGTCACCTGTCATTTAGAAGATATGTACAGGGTTTTTGAAAGCAAGTTAGTTACACCACATTACTTTCTTTAGGAGGAGCAACTTCTGTTGCATAATTTCCGGTATTGTGAAGGCATGTGTATCTACTGTAAAATCTCACATTCAAGTGATCCACAATGATGGCAGGGTAATATTGTGCTCATGATGAATCAATTAAGCTATTATTCTAAAGAGTTCTATTTTCAATTTAAGGTTTATGATTACTGTTGATGGCATCTCTTCACAAAATGTTTTTATGGCCATTGGTGTGATAAGTTTTTCCACTAGTAGGTTAGATCTGCCCTATGATAAGTAGTAGTTTTATTAAGTGCTTATCTATGAACCTACTATTTTATCGTGTTCTGCTGCAATGAAAAATCTAACTGAACTAGTTACAGCATAAAAGATTACTTACTAGTCTCTCATTTCAGCTTTTGAGTTGGACATGAGAGTAATAGCATTTTTCTTGTGCTGGTGTTAAGAGTGATGAACTAGTTTCAACATTTATGAAGATGCTTCACCTCAGCAGGTGATTAGCAAAGATTCTGTCATTTGCATCTATTCTGATTCTATTTACTTTCAGTTGTCAGGACATCTGTTAACAGCATATGGTTATGGGGCTCCAGAATTTGAATCAGGGATCTATACAGCCCAGAGTGATGTTTACAGCTTTGGGGTGGTTATGCTAGAACTCTTAACAGGCCGCAAATCTCATGATAGGTAGATAAGTGAAAGTATTTCATACCTGCATAATAATTTTGTTTCTGTACTCATAAACTTCATTCCATGAATTTGTATAGGACACGAAATCGAGGAGAGCAATTTCTGGTGAGGTGGGCAATCCCCCAGCTTCATGACATTGATGCTCTGTCGAGGATGGTTGACCCTACTCTGAATCGAGATTACCCTGCCAAATCATTATCACACTTTGCCGATATAATATCTCGGTGTGTGCAGGTGGGATTTTCACTTGTATGCATTATCATATCTTTCATGTGTTGGTTAACTCCATGTGACCAAATTCTATAATATCTCAGGAATAGGATAACTTATGGATATTTCATTCTCAAAGTCTGAGGCTAACAGCGGGGATCATTAATTTCCTTTGTACAATATATTTATTCTTTATCCTGGGACTTGATCTTTTTTGCTTTCAAATGTTACTCTTCACCACTGAGCCTTTAAATTGTAGAACAAGACGCCTATAACTGTTTTAGGATGCAATAAAACAGTGTATCACTAGGTAAATGGATTTAGTATCCAGCTAAGATAATTGAAATAAGACTATTAGAAGGGCACACATTTATGTCTTCTACACTGGTTGAAAGTATGCAGAATCCATCAAGAAAAGAATATAGAATTGAATGCAAGGATAGAGAATATAATATAGCTTTTCTATTAGTTGCGAGTGTAGGCTAAACAGAATGGTAAAGTAGTGGCATGATTATTCATCCTCTCTTAAAAGGATTATGATCGGCCAACTTTAATTGTTTGGTAACTGAGTACATATTTTATGGCACTGACAAAAGTTCTTTACTTTTTGATGAACTATGTATGATTTGTATTATCATATGGGGAGACTGATTTTTATAGACATTCAAATAAAAGGGGAAAGCAATATGACTGTCAATGAGTTTCGTGTGCTGCATACAACACTGATCATATAACCTCAATTGTATTTGGCAGTCGGAGCCGGAGTTCAGGCCACCAATGTCTGAAGTAGTTCAAGATCTGATGGTCATGATAAGGAGAGAGCGCCCCAGTAACGAGTCTATTGGGGACTGACTGGAAAATCTGAAAATGTGAAAGATAGAACTTGTTGATCCTGACCTATGAATAGCAGTGGGAAGACTGGACCAGCTAGAATGCCAACAGGAGAAGATTTGTTCTACTGTAAACAAATGTCATACCTCTTCTAACATCCAAGCCTCTGCATTCCATGTCATTTCCCCTGAGAACTTTCCAAGGTGACCAGATTTGTTGCAGCCAGTTCTGTGGAAAAAATCCATTTCTTGTGTCAATTATTTGATGAATGTTGTCCATTAAAATTATGATATCCTTGTGATTGCGATAAATTAACCTACCCAATTGGTTTCTGGTTCCCACTTGTTGCAATGTCTTGGTGATCTTGATAATGAAATTTTGTTGCAATGTCTTGGTGATCTTGATAATGAAATTTTGTTGCAATGAACCTTATTATTACCTAGTGATTCTTATACTAAACCTGCGCTGAGACCGAGCCTTCTGATTCACCTGTCCTTGTTATTGTTATGATATTGCCATAATTTGTGCATGAAAAGCCCATTTCATCTTTGATACATCATAAATGTGACACTTACATTGCAACTGGTGGGAGGGGAGAGATGTGAAGCATCAATCATTTGGTAATGGATGTTAAAGCAACAAAGAGAATAGGATGAGTGGAAAAGAACTTATTTATCCGGATGTCCTTATCTACGTAGGCGATGAGACATTGTGTCAAAATGGTAGAACTTCAATATCTATAATATTCATATCTACAATTAATACTAAATTTGCATGTTTTAAGATATTTTTAACGTTCCCTTCAATAAACATGAATATACCAAAGCGAAGAGAATATCTAATAATAAAAGTGATTATTATAACACGCGACTGATGATTTGTTTGTTGCTCATAATCATTAACAGGAATGGTTTTATGAACAGGGCCGAAAGCCCATTGACCAAGCAATCACTTGCTTTATAATTAGGAGAAATTAGCAGAATGGGTTATGGAATTTGTTAGCAAAGTTGTCATCTCTCCCTCTCATTCCCTTCTCTGATATTCTCTCCGTTTCTTATCCCCTTCTTGAATCGTATACTTACACTTGTATTTCCTTTTACAATCAATACAAAGTTCTCGAATTCCTCTGTTAATTTTCTATCTGCTGTTCTGTTCATTATTCTTACTTGCGATAGCTGTTCATTACATTGTTCATTACAAATGGTCAATATTGCAAAGTGATTATAGATGAATCATTCAAAAGGAAGGTAACGTTACTTTTGTGTGTGTGTGGTTCGTGGGAACTTTTAGTCAAAAGTCGATTGAATTAGAGGTGTTGGGCGCGTGTCTTTGTTATAAGTAACATTACCTTTTCCATTTAATCCATAATTAGAAAAACTTCTTTTCTTAAATATAATAAACAACGTCCTTTCTGCCTTTTTTAGTTGTAAGTGTTGGATTGACTTTTGAGCCTACAATTTAGCTTTTCAGGACATGTGTGAGGGAAAAGATTCCAAGACGTCGTCTAAAATCGTATGATTGTCATACTTTGAGAGTCTCTGAATAAGAATTCTTAGCTTAACTAGAGATAAGAAGAACCGAATTTTGTAGCTTATCAGGTATTAATAAATTTGGACACTATCAGGTATATCCTTTGGTTATATTTTATTTATTTATATATTTATTGTAATTTTATTTACATAATAATTTAGCGTGTCAATTTTATTTATTTACTCCTTAACTTACATCACTATTTTATTGTCACATCTGTATGTAGGTCTATCAAAAACTCTCTCTCTATTATGTAGGAGTATTACCAGAACTCCTTAAACCCCACTTTCTTGTAAGACTTTAAATTAAATATGATAATGAAGATGATAAAATCAACAACGAGTCAGGTAAAAATTAAAATGACGATGCACAAAATATGATGCTTGAAGTTAGAATTTTAAAGGGTTATAAGAAATAAAGACAACGTTGATTGGTGTGAAAAGGCAATACGATATGATTTGCAGCACCGATCGATGGAAGATGCAAAGAAAGCATTAATTACAAAAGTTGAAATTTCATAACCAATGTTCTGAAGCTCGGATCGGTCATCAAATCAGTGATTTTACTGGTCACCGGTTTGATCGGTTCAACCACCGGTCGAACCGGTGTGACTTAATAATTATGCAATAATTATATTTAATTATATATTTAAAAAAATTAAAAAAATTAAATAAAAAAAATTGTCTGACCGGTTGGACCGTTGACCAGTTTTGACCAGTTCAGACTGGGTCAATTTATAACCGCTTTTAAAGGATAAATCGGACCGGTCAGACCGACCGGTCCAGTCCAGGTTTAACAACCATGTTCATAACAATACAAAACAGAATTCATCTAAATTGAGAGGCTCTAGTCTCTGAGAAGAAAACAGTTGTGATATAACATCAAGTATAATATTAACATTCCTTGAACTTCATCCTGGTCGTTAATATTATAAATTTATTTTAAAACATAATACTTATTTTAGGATGTAAAGTTAAAAAAAATACAAATATCGTTTATTATTTTTCAAGAAAATACTTCCAGCAGCTCCATGACAATGGAGAAAAAATCCATTGAAGAAGCAAGAGGCGAGGGCAAGTTGATGGATAATGAGGACTTTAAAATGGACAGCAGGAGACGATCCAAGAATAGGACTAAACTGCTTAAAGCTAAATTGGCCTTAGTATGTCAATAATGTTATGGAATGTGAGGGGAATCAGTAACCCCTCAAAACAATTAGCTTTAAGGATTTCATTTGGGATAACAGGCTTGTTTTGTTTAAAATTTTAGAGACTAAATTGAACACAGAGAGACTAGATAGCTTAGAGATGCTGGGCAGTGGTCTTTTCGATCAAACTATCATAATCACCACTTTGGATGTATTGTGTTAGCTTTTGATCAAAAAACTGGTCAAGGTGCAACTCCTACATTCTAATGACCAGATAATGCATTTGATGTTTTATTTAATGCAAGAGAATACTAAGGTAGTAGTGCATGTATTCTAAAGGAAGTTACTATGGAATAAGCTCTAAGAGTTCAACCAATTAATCAATGGTCTATTTTTAGGGGATTTGAATAGTACATGAGTTAGATCCGAAGTAGATCGACATGTCTGTTTGAGGAATTACTACTCTGACTTCAAGGATGTGTGGATTAGTTGGGGGTAATAGACTTAAGGTATGAAGGTTAAATAGAGCAACAAATAAAGTTCCATATGGTAGACTAGGAAAAAAGATAAGGGCCTAGTAAATAGGGAATGGATTATTCAATTTCCTATAAGTAAAGTATTGTTTATTAACCCTTTAATATCGGATCACACTCTAGTGTTGGTGCAAAATATGTTTGAGAAGAGGAATGAAATGTTAGTTTATGCCCTACAGTCAATCGATTGGTTATAGTTTAGTGACAAAATAATTTAAAAGCATTCTTTATCATGTACATATTAAGAAGTATATGATACATTCCTTAAGATAATTATATATTGCAGATAAAATTATAACGAGAATATAATTATGAGATTTATATTGCATTTATATATATCCCTAAGTTGTTCCTAGTCATTGTTCTATTAAGACTAGACATTAATAGAACATAAAAAGACTAACAAACATTTTGTTTTTCCTTGTAAAGGAAGTAGTCGATCTCATAGGTTAAAGTATATAGATACTTAAACAAACGTGTGGGTGTTTGTTAGAGAACAAGTTCACTAAACTGCCTCGATATGAGAAATCTATTTGGAACATTACTTATCTATCTATGAAAATTCTCACCATAATGATTGTATAAGTGATCCTTTGACTTAAGGTCTCTAAAGTTATCTTGTATAGGAATTCCTATGTTTTGGTACTATTTATGACATATTATAATCATAGGTCGTTTAATCGGTAGTCATTAGACGTAGCATGAACCATATGGAGATAGTTGTGTGATCAAAATAAGATTCATCACCCTAAAATAACTAGGGAGAATGTTTCGTTCTTCTAGGTTAGTATTGATTCGGAAAATCCTTAGACAAGGTAGAATAACGTTTTATAAATAGTTTACAAATGTCATTAATTGAATTAATAGTTAATGGAGGATAACTAATATAATTGGACTAAAAAAGAGTAGACATCAATTTCATGCTCTGTCTAATCGGAACATTGTGATGAAAAGATTGAATTATATAAAAAAATCATGCACGGAAAGATTAGTCAAAATTACTTTTATATTTCTAAATATTTAAGTGGTCATGATGCGTTGCTAGATACTAATCTTAATTTATGAGTATAAATTGTTTAATTGAAGAATTAAATATAAAATAAAAAATTTTAATTTATCTAATTATAAATATGAATTATAATTGTAATTTATAATCATTGCAAACATATTTAGGAATCTAATGAATCTTACATAAAGAACGGGTTGAAGAGAGCAAAGTTATTTTAATCAAGTTAGACTTAATGGTAAAGTTTGAGAAATTTTATTATTAAATATGAGATATTTAATAAATAAGAATCAATATGAAATATTGGATTTTATTTTGGCATAATTGGCATTTAACTAGAATTATTTGTAATTTTAATTAAAATTTAATTAAAATTAGAATTTAATTTCAATTAAATTACTAAAATATCCAAAACTTATTGTAAATAAGCTTAAGCTCTAATGGAGTTAGCATTTCTTGCTTATCCCTCTTTGTAAGAGTTACAGAGTTCTCTCAACTCGTTTTATGAATACTATTAGAGACTAGACACTTGTATGGCTACGATAGTTGAGATAGATCAATTTCAAGAGCGGTTCGAGAGATACGACAAGAAAAGAATTAAGCTTCGGAATAAATTACGAATTACAATTTATAATTCATTATGAATTATGTGATAATAATTTTATAAAATTAAAGTGATTTTATTTTCAGGAAATTAAAATAAAATTTTTTCATAATTATTCTGCTACAGTTGAGAGCATATCTCGTCCCAAATTTTCAACAGTAATATCAACACCATCTTTAATTATATTATTTGATGAAATTGTTTGATTGTTATTGATATTAAAATTTGGAATTGAAATTAAAGCCCCAAAAATCATATTAGATGTGATTAATTTTAATCTAAAAGGTTTAGATTGAAATTTCGTAGAACCTTAGATCTAATTAAATTTATATATGAATAGCCAATATGATTAATAATTGCTTAAGAGTTAAACAACATATTAAACAATACAGGAATATGAACCCAAAATTTAGAATATGAAAAATCAATTGAACAAAAAATAAAGATCTTACAAAATTTTTATTATTTTATATTATTTATATACTCTTTCCGAATGCTTTTTCTTCTTCTACGGTGCTGCCAGTTTTTGATCATTTTGCAATTACAGTTGAGCTCTGTCCAAATGAACGTGAGCTAGTGGATCGTCCTTTTGGAGTTGATAACTCTTGGTTATTGGAAGGTGAATTGGAAGTTACAGTGAAGAATTGTTGGGAATTGTCAGGTGTTGCTGATTTCATGGAGCATCGACACCAATTAATTGATGTGGTTCGAAGTTGGGGTAGAAATAGAAACAGAGAATTCTGGAAATGCAGAAACGTTGCGATCAGGCAATTAGAATTAGAGAAGGAGCTATGTGATAATTTGAATTCCATGAGACTAAAGGATGAGTGGAATCAAATTCTTTTGGTAGAAGAAACTCGCAGGAAGCAGCAAGCGAAATTATTCTGGTATAGGGATGGTGACTGGAATAAAAAAAATTCCTTAAACAAATTAAAGGGAGAAGAGCTCAAAATCGTGTTAAAGGCTTGCGTAATGAAGAGGGGGTAGTTGTCTCCGAACCTACAGAGATGGGGTCTATTATTCAGAGCTACTTTCAAAAGCTATTTTTAGAAGAGGGAGAAGCTGATTTTTTCTAGAATTACAGAGATTGTGGAAAAAAGGTGACAGAGGAAGATTCACAATTTTTATTAAAGTTGTTTTAGAAAGAAGAGTTTAAGTCTGCTTTGTTTAGCATGCATCCTGATAAGGCCCCAAGTCTAGATGGCTTAAATTCGGCTTTCTTACAAAAATATTGGCACATCTTGTGAGACAAAATTTTCAAAAGTGGGGTGTTCTGGCTCTCTCAAGGTACCTTTCCAAGCTCACTTACTATTACTAATATTTCTTTGATTCCAAAAATTGCTGCTCCTGATGATATTAAAGATTTTATACCCATAGAACTCTATAATATGATTTATAAGATTGTGTGAAAAGTCTTAGCAAATAGACTTAAACAGATTCTGCCGCATGTTATTTTTTATACTCAATTTGCATTTATACCTAATCGGTTAATTATGGATAATGTATATATGGCATTTGAGACTTTGCATAGTTTAAAGAATAGGAGGTATCGGGAATTAGGTTATTGTGCACTAAAAAACGACATCAACAAGGCTTATTACCGGGTTAATTGGGATTACTTGAAGGCTATGCTTGTGTCTTTGAGTTTTCCTCCTATATGGGTTAATTGTATGAATATGTACTTTTCTAAAGTGAGTTATATGGTGAATCTTAATGGTAATCTTGTTGTCGGGTTGGCAAAGGATGTCTAAGAGTATCTCAATTACTATTAGTAAACGACTATATTTTTTTTTAGGCTAATTCTAATCAAGCTACGGTGGTTAGCAATATTCTATCTGATTATGAAAAAGCTTCTCGGCAATCTATGAACTTGCAGAAATTAGGGATTATTTTTAGCTCGTGTGTGAAGGATGATACAAGGGCTGCCATTTCAAGTATTCTTAAAGTTCATAGTCCAATGGAGGGTGGTAAGTATTTAGGGCTCCCATCGCTTATTGAACATAATAAAAATCATATTTTCAGTTACATTAAAGATAAGGTATGGAAAATAATTAATTCATGGAATAACTGATTCTTATCTAGGACGGGTAGGGAGGTCCTTCTAAAATCTATGGCGTAGGCCATCCCTTCTTATTGCATGTCTGTGTTTTTATTGCCGCTCTCTCTATGTCAAGAACTATAGGTTATTATGAATCATTTTTGGTTGAATGGTAAGAAAGAAGTCAATAAGGGTATCAATTGGATTGGATCGTATGAGTGCTCTGAAGTGTGAAGGTGGGATGGATTTTCGAGACTTATGGCATTTCAATTTGGCTATGTTGGGTAAACAAGGGTGGCGCCTCCTTACTCAACAAGATACTTTGTTTTACAAAATGTTTAAAGCTAAATATTTCCCATTGGTCTAGTATCCATGCTTCAATTGATTTGTTGCGATTGAGGTCTCGATAGAGAGTAGGCAATGGTAGGAGCATTCTTATCAGTTTGGATCCTTAGATTCCTAAGCAAGGCAATTTTGTTGCGAAAGATGGGCAGATGTTTTTGAATAGATTTTGGAGGGTATGTGACTTCCTAGAAAATGGTGGTAAAAGGTGGAATATTGGTTACTTATGAAATATTTTTCATCTAGTGACGTTCGTGCTATTCTCACTATACCACTTAGTGTTCATAGTGTGGAAGATTCAATGCTATGGAATTTTGAGAAGAGGGGCAATTATATAGTTAAATTTGGCTATCATGTTAGCAGGAGTTCATCCATGGTTAATAACCCGAACCCAAATAGAGAAGTATGGAAGCTTGAAGTTCCACTCAAGGTTTGTGATTTTATGTGGCGAATGGCCAAAAATGTGATACCAATGAAGATAAATCTGAGAAATCGGAATGTTGGAGTTGATGAGAATTGCTTATTTTGCCCTATGCAAGAAAATGTGGATCATTTATTCCTATATTGTCCTTATGCTAAGAAGCATAAACACAGACACGGATACAGGACACGACACGGACACGAACACAGATACGGGGACACACCAACTTCTAAATTTGGTGGACACGGACACAACATATACATATATTATAAAATTTAGAA
>JAOTAZ010000009.1:9914222-9933694 GCA_025629785.1 Erythroxylum oxycarpum | reverse complement strand
TCTTCTTCTTCGTATTTTTTTTATTAAATTATTTATTATTATTAATTTTGAAAATGAAGAAGAAATGCAAGATGAAGTAAAGAATAAAAAAGTCATGATAAAATAACTTTATTCTTGGAATAACTAAAGATAGGTGGGAATGGTCACCAGCTATTGCAGAAAGTTAAGGAATATCTAATCTTAGAATTAGGTATTGTGCGTATTAAAGTATAAACAAATAAAAGAATAATTAAGTTTTAAGTGTAAGACATTTTTGTCCTTAGGGACAATTTTGTCCATGTCTCATTAAGTTAGACTCTAACATTAATTACAATTTGGTTTTTAAAAAAATTATCAGTTAAGTTACGCCATTTGATCTAGATAAAGATAATAAAGTAACCCAATAAATGATCCAGATTAATGGGTCGAAGTCCGGGTAAAAAATGGATCTCGATTAGTATGGATCGGGTCTATATTGGCCTTGTGATGGAGAAGCCCGATATGGAAGCTATATAAAGGTAAGGTCTCCTGCAGTTACTCAGAGAGAACGTTCATGAGCATAAGGATTCCTGACCTGTTAGGGAAGCTTGGAACTTGAGGAAGCTGTAGAAAAGCCTTGCCCGTGAGTCGGTGAGCGCTTTCCGCTAAAAATCCCGGGAGATTCGGAGTCGTTTGGAGCTCAGAATCAGCTTCAGAATCAGAGATGGAACCGAAATTCAGGTATTTTGCATTACTTTCGTTTCTGGTCCGTTCATGTAGATCCGGGGTACGTAATAAGGCTCTCTCACTACGTACTTATATGTAGTATCAGAGCGGTTACGTGATCAGATTGTTGGAAACGAAGGTTTTTCGGTTTTTCATCACATTTGGTTTTCCTTCGTTTTTGATTCGTTTTTCAAATTTTTTACATATATAATTGCGTAAAAATGGTATACATAAGGCTAGCTACGAAAAATGGGCAGAACGGAGCGAAAAATGAAGTTCTAGGACTTCGAAAATCGCCTTCGACTTCGGACACGCGCCCGACGATGCTACAGTACACGGGAGCATCTACGTACAGTCGACGAGTGTGGCGCACGTGCCAATCGCGCGCCGACACGTCGCACCAGTGCACGCCCACCTCACGCCCTCCAGCAGACCTACGTGGAACGGCAGGCGCGTGTGTCGTAAGCGCCCATCCGGGTCGTCCACGCGGCCGACACATGGCATCACAGATGCGAGCACCGCACGGGTCTGCGGCACGCGCCACCCCCACAATGTGCACCTGAGGCGTCACCTGACGTCAACCGTGTTGACGTCATCTACAGTACACTAAAAAAACTCCAAAAATTTTAGATTTCCCGTAAGGTACCCCGGGGTGTTTTTGGTCAGTTTCTGGGTCTGAAAAATTTATAAAGTAACCTTTTTCTATTTTCTGGATTTATTACATTAGTAATAAATTACGGTTTAACTCCAGAAAAAAGAATTAAGGTATTCTGAATCCGATTTCAGTTGAATTTTCATGCTTTGGGCTTTGTATGAGGGAGATACATGAGGTCTCGTGTCTTAGGTTTCATTTTCAATGTTCGGGATTGCACGATAATCAATTGAAAATAGGAATTGAGACATTCTGAAGCCATTTTTTGAGTGAATTTTCGTGCAATGAACTTGCCATAAGGGAGATACATGAGGTTGTCATGTCTCAGGAGGTCGGTTCAGTATCCAATGATGCGCGATAGTCTCTCTACGGAGATTTTTCTTTGACGAAGGTCTCAAATGAAGTTTTCAGAGAATGTCTTTAGCACGTGTGTGTGACAATGAGATTGTGCATTCGGGTTTTAGCATTTATTGAGGTTGCATTGTCATATGCGGTATGCCTATAAAGGATATGAGGATGACATAAAGATGTATCCCTTGTGTTTGCGAACTTTTTAGATGCTGATGAGGATGTAGTCACCAAAGTGGCCTTTCAAATCAGTATTTTGAATTGTTATGCTTACATGTTAGGAGATGTCTATGATTTTATGCTTGGTTATTCTGTTCAAAGGTGTTGGCCTCACATAAAATTTTGAAATGTGCATAAAGGCATTAGATTGAGGAAGGTTGTTGCTCAAGTGTTCTATTCACCATAGTGTCATGATAGTTGATAGTTTGTACTCCAATCGCTTTTATATGTGGAAGTCTAATTGCATATATTATGTATTCAACCCAAAGGTGTTTCATAATATGTGTGATCGGAATTCAGGAAAGATACTATTAATGGCTTTAGTATCATTGTTGTCCTACATTAGTGCTGATTTAAAGATTATCATCTAGAAGTCACCTTTTTTAGTCAATTAAATCAGTGTCGTTATTGAAACCCTTGCTGTTTCAATATAAGGAATTAGATGGAGAATTGGACGGAGGATGTTTTGAAGGTTATGGAGATAGGATTGGAATGGCCATATGGACGAGTAAGCCATCTCCAATTACATCCATAAGCTTGGCGGCCTATAAAGCAGCCTATGAAGCCTAGGATTGGTCTAACAAATTACATCTGATGACCATTAAGAAATCCGTACCTAACCATCTGCAAAGTGGACTTCCGAACACAGATATAGCGAAGGAGGTTCTTGATAAAGTTTCCCAAAGGTACGTTGTCTCATTCGGTGTGGAGACAAATGCCTTATTGAAAGTATTGTTCTCCATAAAGTATACAGGGGAAAAGGAGAGCAATGGAGTACTTATCAAGAATAGTTTATTTTCACAGTAGGTGAAGATATTAAGACTTCAATGCTTTGATATCCCGTTGTGTTGCTGAGGTGGAGAAATTCAAGTTGTTACTCCTACAGTCCTCGAAGCAACTTAAGGGAAGACAAAGATGAAGCCCATTAAGTTCAAAGGTAGAAAGTTCAAATCTTCTCCACATGTTGAAGCTGGTCAAACCAGTTCTGGTAAAGGTTCTTAGGATATAAAGAAACCAGAAGTGTGAGGTTTAAAGGGAAGGCTGAGATCATCAGGTTATTCTTTGGTTTATCAATTATGAATTTGCGATAGTCGCATCAAGTATAAGTGATTATTTAGTGGAACATCTGATCAAGTTGGTTCCACAATGCAGTAGATCATATCCAGGATAAAGCCAAATAAGGAAATAAGGAACTGATGGCTCATAACAATAAAGAGATAGAAGTAAAACCTATAAGAGGTGTATGTACTGAACTTTATAGTAAGGTTTATAGGGTTTACACGACACATTTTATATGTGATCTTTTGATCAATTAAGGACACTGAAGGTTAAAGTTTTGCATTTAATACTTTTGTTGTACATTTGTTGTTTAATGCAAAACATAAAGGTACAACTTTCTTGTCATATGGTTTGTATAGAATATATCTTACCCCGAATTAGATATATGCTACTTCGTATCATGCTAGATAAGGTATGAAGGACCTGATGAATGAGAAGTCATACATGGTATGACATAAAAGTTTAAGCCATATTTTCAGAGCTAAGATTAGGATATTGATCAAGGAAACCATTTCTCAATTCTAGATTAAGATGATCTGGAACATGTATTGACGATCACAGGGGTAAGTTGATTAATAAGGACACTGGGGTTAACTCATGCTTCTAACTTGTTGAGTTTGATACATAAAGATTTCGATAGACCTCATACAATTGCATTGTGCAATTTTGAAAGTATTCTGACATTTCTTGGTGATTATTCACATCAAAGTCATGTGTTCTTGCTTAAAGCCTGAAGGTTGAGAACCAGCTGGAACAATTCATCAAGATAGTCAGATTTGACCATGGAGGAGAATATCATGGCAAGCATGATATGTCAGAACTTTAAAAGGTTCATTTGCCAAATATATTAAGGTAGTTGGAATAGTGACTTAGTTCACTATGCCGAGTAGTTCTGAGCAAAATGGTGTGTTGCCGAAAGGCATATTGCACCCTAAAGGACTTAAAGAATCAATGCAGAGTAGGACTAATCTGCCTATCTAGAAATTGAAAAACTCAGTTGTGCTGCCCTTCTGAGGTAGGATAATCCTTATAAAGAAATATCGCATACTCGTTTTCATTGCTATTTAGTAAAAGATCTCATCCACTTTATGTCTACAGATTTTATTGTAGATAAAGAGGGACTAGAATAGTGGAATCACAAACAACCAAGTTTCTAGAATACCATGTCTATGACGATGGTGGGTCTTTTAACCTTTCGGATGATAGCAGGATGGTCACTAAAGTTATCCCATATCCACTACTCATACAGTTAGATCTGGTGGATCTAGATTTTTGTACCGTATCTACACAGAAACAAGAACCCATACCTGTACATAGAGGGATTCCTGGGGGTATAAGATCTAATAAGGTTAAGTAAATCCACTGGAGTGAGACGACCTGCTATCCCATCTGAGAACATAGTTTGTTAGGTGTCCTAGACTATGTTATTAGACATATTACAAATCCAGGTACCTTTACAGAAGCTGTTTTTGGACCCAATGCACATGTGTGGTGGGATGCGATGAATGACGAAATGCAAGCCATGAAGCATAGTAAGGTCAGGGGAGATAGTTGATTTGCATCAAGAACTGCAAACTAGTCAATTATAAATAAAGTTGAGACCTAAAGGATTTCAAAATAAAGGTCAATGGTTTATGGACTCGCTCAATTGCCTAAGGGTTCACTCAAGGAAAAAGGTTGACTTTGTGTTACCTTTTTTCTCGTATCCTCATAGGATACATTTTGAGTGATAAAAGCAATTTGTAGCTAACGATGATACAGAATTACATCAGAAAGTTGTCATAACCATCTTCTTGAGTAAAAACCTTTATGAAGTGGTATATATGGTACAATCTGTAGGGTCCCAGGATCCAGACAGTACTGACATAGTTGTGAGTTATGTAGATCAATATATGGTTTACAATAAACCTCCTGAAGGTGATACCTTATGATTGATGAGGTTATGGCCTCTTCAGGCTTTTTGGAAAATAAAGTTAAAGGACGCCTATACTATGAAGTTGAGGGGAGTAAAGGAGAGCAAGTTATCTTCCTATTACTGCATAAGGACGGTAAATTGCTCACATCAAGTCACTTGATTATGTTGTATGAGGATAAGCAACTTTTGGTCAAGAACCTTGTCATAAGGACCTTAGTATAGCATTTTCTGTCCTAGGTATTCGGATTTATCAGGACATACCTCAACACTCATCAAATCTCTCAAAGAATGCATACATTAAGTATGTGTTACAAAGGTTTAATACGATTGATAGTAAACCTGACAGAACACCTGTATCTTACAGTGAGAGATAATCTTTGATACAGTACCTAAAGAATAAAGTGAAGAGAGAGATTATGAGGAATGTTCTGCATTCTAGTATGGCGAATAGCTTGATGTATGCTAGGCTATGTACTAGATAGGACATTGCATTTACTATTTGACTGCTTGGTCAATATCTGGTTAATCCAGTTATAGACTTTTGGAATGCAGTCTAGTGAGTATTGAGATACTTGAAGGAATCAAGGATTATATATTGACATATAGTAAAGTCAACAGACTAAACCTCGTAGGGAATTCAAGTTTAAAGTATGCTATATGTTAGGATGATCAAAAGTTCATTTAAGGTTACAGTTCAAATTTGCAGATGGTACATAGTTGTAGAAGTGTGTCGAAGAGACAAGTGTAACTTCCTCAACTAGGCATGCTAAGGGGCTACTTCGTCAACTAGGCATGCTAAGGGGTTTAACCTTTTATTAAAGTGGCCCAATATATGATCTAGATTAATGGGTCGAAGTCCGGGTAAAAAATTGGTCCCGATTATATCGACCTTGTGATTGGGAAGTTCGATATGAAAGCTATATAAAGGTAAGGTTTCTTGTAGTTACTTAAGAGAACGTTCTTGAGCATAAGGATTCCTGACCCATTAGAAAAGCTCGAGATTTGAGAAAATTGTAGAAAGGCCTTGCCCGTGAGTCGATAAGCACTTTCCACTAAAGGTCCCGAGAGATTCGGAGACGTTTGGAGCTCAGAATCGGCATCGGAATCAGAGATGGAACCGAATCCAGGAATTTCGCATTACTTTCGTTTCCGATGCTTTCACATAGATCCGGGGTACGTAATAAGGCTCCCACTACGTACTAACATATTTTTCCATTTTCCTTGCGATTTTAAAGCATACAACGACTTCATCTATTGTATATTTCCACTTATTGTCTAACTCAAAGTCGATATAAAAGCCACCGTTAATATAACACAAAAAAGAGTTTCAGAAAATATTTGATAAGGACTAACAGAAAATATTACGAAAAGAAGCTACACGATGAAAAGGAGGGACTTATGATCCACTATTTATTTTATCCTGTCCCTATTTTATCCCATGAATTTCAGTATTTATTTATGTGAGTTTCACGTGGGTCTTGTGTAAATGGATCACTGAGATTCATGAGATAGGATAGGGACAAAGTAAAATAGACAAAGGATCTCGTCCCAGAAGACGGAAGGTAGAGAGAAATCTATAAATAAATTAAATAAAAAAGGTGACCCTATTTTAATAATAACATAAAATTCTTATATTTTTAAAATAAGTGAGCATAACCTTATCACACGATGTGACATAATAGGACTCACAAAAAATAATAATAAAATGTCAACTCAATAGCGACATGATATTTAACATAATGATTTGAATTTTTTTGTCAAAGTGAAGTTACAATTTAACAATTTTTAAATGTTAGGATTAGAATTATTAATGTCCAAATGTTAAGGTTATATTTGTTGATTGGTGCAAAATTTAGGATTAAAAATGACCATTTTTTCATATTTAGGTGATTATATTATATTGCTAGACATCAATTTTGATCTATAATTATAAATTGTTTAATTAAAAATAAAAATAAAAAAATAAAGTAAAATAAGTTTTAATTTATATAATTAAATAATGATAATTATAATTTATGAGAGTTTGTTTACCACACCTGAGTTACAAAAAAATTGAGGAGGTAGTATTTGGTACGAATCCTAACAAAGTACTAGGTCCGAATGACCTTACTAGCTTTCTTTTACTAAACATCTTAGAATCTTATAAATCATACGTAATTAAAGCTATAAAGGAGTTCTTTGATAGAGGCAATATGTCCAAAGAAGTGAATACGAAATTCTTGTGCCCCATTCCTAAGGTGAACATTCGAGTGACCAATTTCTTGCCATAACTTCTTTGTACAAAGTGATTCCTAAAATCACGACAAAGGCTTTGCTTGGTTGTTGGCTAATTCGCTAATTTTTTAATTGATCGATCAAAATTAATTGTTTGACTTCATCAATAAACTATTCTAGTTGTTTGATTATTGGTTAGTTGGGTTGGCTAATTCAATCTAATTGATTAAAAATTAGAAACTTCTTATGAGTAGTTTTTTAGGCAATCAGCTGATTACCTTTTCTATGATGCCAATTTTTTTCCTTAAATTTTGCTCGACCTCTTTTTGCTCTATTTGAATTGTTTTGTTAAACTTTATTTGGATTGTTATATTTTATGTTTGGATATATCATCATCATCATCATCGTAATTATTATTATTATTATTATTATTATTGTTGTTGTTGTTGTTGTTGTTATTATTATTATTATTATTGATGTTGTTGTTATTATTAGTATATGTTATATGTTTTTTATTAGAGTTATAAACTTAATTTTTGTAGAATTAAATATCTAAAATTTAAATTCTTATAAAAATATTCAACGAAATACTAAGATATATAATATTCATATCCATATCATGTTTTTAAAGTCATGTCCTCATAAGTCATTTTATATGTAAACAGCTAATATTAAATAGCTAATTTTACCAAATATCAAATGACAAATAGTTAATGTAATCCATTAATCAAATCAGCTGATATAATATAGTTGGTAGAATTAGTTATCAACTAACAGCTAATAGAATTCGCTAACAGTTAATACAATCATCTAATTGCCTGTAAGGACTAAAAAGGATGAACAAAGTCCTTGAACATTTAAATAGTGAAACACAAGGGACTCTGATACAAGATAAGAGGGACAATGTGTTAATAGCCGTTAATAGCACGAGAGGCATTCTAAAGAAATGGCCCAAGAAATTGTGTTATTAACTCTTACAAATCCTTTGATTCCATTGGTCGGAATTCGATACTTCAGGTGCTTCAGTTATTTGGGTTTCCTGAAAAATTCAAGAGCTGAACATAACTACTTTGCTCCTGCTCCATAGAAGTTGGAAGCTGGAACTCAGGAAACAAATAACATCATTTCTTAACATCCATTTCACGTTACTATTTATATAGTGGAGGAACGTATGTACGCACTGGAGTCTGATAGACTATATAAGGCCATCTCTTCTGATTATATAGTATACGTTGTTTTCTTTTTCTCACATAATTCTCTTTACGATTTGTTTGGTTTTGCAAACAATTTGGATTCGTCCATTTGGTTTCCTTAAAAGTCTTTCTTGTTTCGCCATTCTTTCACCTAAGCATCCACCCACAAATATCTCTCTTTCTCTCTCTGTAATCGCCATTACTTGGCTCTCTCTTTAAATAAATCATTTTTGCAGATCTTTTACTTTCCTTCCCTCAAACATTTGTTCCTCTTTGTGTCTTGATTCTTCTGTTCGGTCTCATGAATCGCCACGATTCTAATCCCTTCGCTGATGAAGATGTTAATCCGTTCGCGGTACGTTTTGTGCACAAACATATCTGTATGCATATGATGCGTATGTTTAAGACATTGTTAGATCCGTGTGCAAGAAATCAAATTGGTTTCAGCATTTACATATATCAGCTCTGGATGGTCCATGAACGTTAATGCAGTTCTTCTACTAGTGCGTTTCAGTTTTGACAAGTCCCTCTGCTTGGTTGATAAAGAAATGTGGAGGAAAATGATTGAAAACTCTACAATTTTGATCCTTCGGATACATTATTATGCTGTTTCCTAACATTTAAAAGGCATAAATGTGAACTGTGGCTTCTCCGAATTCTTTCTTCTTTTTCCTTAATTTCTCGTATTTAAAGGATTCGGTCGTCTTCTGGAGAACTTTCTAATCCCCCTGTATAGGCATGAAACTAGGTAGATATGCGGTTGCATTTTCATCAATTAAGCTTGCGTATTGGGCCTGTAATTTACATTTTATTGTTCACTGGTATATGTGAATGCAGATCTTTAAAATATCTAACCATCACCTGTAATTTATGTGGATTTATGTCTACTTCCATACTGATTTATTTGAGGAAGATTTTTACCAAAAAAAGATTTATTTGAGGAAGACATAACAAGAATGTCCAACTTACATTTTTTAATGTCATGTTATTTGCGTCAGGATCAATCATCAAAGAAAGGATCAGTGCAATCAAATTACAGTGGAGGTGCCTTTTATATGCCGGTAAGTTTGCTTATCCACTTCAGTATTCTGGATGTCCTTGCTTTTGCATGCTGGAATTGTAGTTTCTACATGCTGCTACTCTGGGGGTGCATCTACTAGATAGTGTTGCAATGTACTGACAGAAAAGCTTTTCATAGTTTAGTTTCTTTTAGCCTGGCAATGATTTGGAGGCATGAAATTGACTTACACCTATATACTTCAAATTGGACCTTTTGGTTCTATAGAATCTGCTGCGATTGTCAAATGGTTCATGTCTTTGTGCATCGTCTCTTTTCATGAGCTTATTACACATGTTACATGGACAAAGTCCAATAATTTGTTGTAGAGTTAGTATCTGTACTTCTGTGAGAAAGCTTGAGAACTGAACTTTTCTAAAAGATAAAATTGTTGTGGATGATCTGTTTATTTTTCTTTTCTTCTCTTAAACTCTTATTGCTTTTACTCGGTCTTTTTTCTGCTAATTACACTGCTGATTTGGTATCAGTAACTATGTCTTAAGAAAAGTAATGAAGGGCAGTAGTTATAGTTTCTGGACTTTTGTTTCTTTGTCAGTGCTTTAAGACCAAATGTTAAAGGAATTTGGCTCACTGCGAAGTCTGTTTTCCAAATGAAATGTTCTTTTGAAGTGGATCCTTATTTTGTATGTAAATAAGGTAATGTCTAGTAGAATCTGAGTACAAGAGTGGTTGTGTTTGATTGAAGATTTAAGGGCAAGAATGTGGAGGCTTGTTCTTCTGTTTCTGGTATATGCAGACACATATTGTTTGTTTGCTTATGCTATTGTATGCTAATGCTCTCATATGTTACATTCTTGGTGGTGGTAAACATAAGTGAATTGAACAGTGTAGTAAATTTGGGTGAATGCAATCCATTTTGACTGTTCTCGAAGTGGTGATATACAATGATGATGTTGATTCACTAATCACTTTTTCTTGGAGTTGGTATCAAGTAATTCTTAGTTTCGATTATGAATATGGTTTATTGATTTACAATGATCATATAATCATGCATTTCTGAGGAATGAATCACTACTTGTGATACTTTTACTCTGATCACTTTGAAGCAAGATTTGAGTAGAGATAAATGAGAAAAATATTAAGTGGAGGAGTAAAATGTAAATTCTTTCATTGTTTGATGTTGATGTTTGATTTGTTAATGCAATTTTTTTTGTGTGGTTTGCTGATATGTTTACAATTTTTATGCTCATGCGAAATCTCTAGAATCCTGGAAGTGTTCCACCTGCAACTTCAAAGCTTTCACCTCTTCCTCCTGAACCCTATGATCGTGGTGCAACAGTTGATATTCCTCTTGATACTGCTAAGGCATGGGAAAAAATGTTAAGCTATTTACTTTTTTGCCTTAATATTATTTCGTAGTGGTATTTCATTTAAATATGTTGTCTGATTTTAGGATTTAAAAGCAAAAGAAAAGGAACTTAAAGCCAAAGAGGCAGAATTGAAGAAAAGGGAACAGGTGATGACTGCTCATACTATTGTAGCTTCTTAATGTGCCTGGAATCTCTAGTGATAATCTACTGATTCAAATATATCAACATCTGGACCATCAATTGATATTGATGCCTACTGAGTAGTTTCTGGTCTTATTTGAAAAGATAGTATATAGGCATGCAATTTACATCTTTTAGTAAAAGAAAGCTGCAAGCTTTGGAGGTCCATAATTGTTCAGAGTGCATGTCATTATAGAAGCTTCAAAATCTACAACTTTTTCAGGATTGCCTTCAAACTAGTTTTTCCATTTCTTGACATAAATGATTCAGTTGTAATTGTGGATCACTTTCTTTGTGTTGATCAGGAACTGAAAAGGAAGGAAGATGCAATAGCAAGAGGTTTGTTTGATTTCATGAAATTATATGAGACAATGTGGTTGGATGGAAGATTTTCCATCTTTGACTCCTGTGCTTTGTTTGGCAGCGGGAATTGTAATAGAAGAGAAGAATTGGCCACCATTTTTTCCTGTCATCCATCATGATATTGGGAATGAAATACCAATCCATCTGCAGAAGTTACAATATGTTGCTTTCACAACATTATTGGGTATGGTTTATGGATTTCACGTTGAATGAATGGCACTTTCTTGTCAGTTTACTTGTTTCTTATCCATTGATTTTGAGTTTATTATAGTTGATTAATTGATTTAATTAGATTGGTCTAGAAGTTTCCCTTTTATATTCAAGGATAGCCTAGGGCAATTGTGTGTCCAGTATTGGTTGGGTCTCCTCTGTTTGAGGTCCCTATTTTTAAAGTTTAGGATGATACTTTCTTTAGCCAGATTCAGGTAGACCATTCTCAAGTGTATTATCCTGTCTCTATCTCTTTCTTTCATCGAGTGTACTTACTGGTCAATGGAATGATCTAGTACTTCTAAGAAAGTATACCCACTGTAACTCAATCTTAGAAAAGTGCAGGTTTATGTATTTGCCTAATGTGGAACGTAGTGGCAGTTACTACAGCCTGGATCAAGGGTGAAGGTCAGCATGCATTTTTTTTAGCTTGCTTCCCAAACTGATATATTCCCCCTCCAAATCTGAATTTTTCTTTGTTGTTTAGGTCCAACAATTTGGTTTCTTTCCATCATCTATCTCATATCAGGGGTTCCTGGAGCATATGTCACGTGGTATCGTCCTCTTTATCGTGCAATGAGGTAGGCTTTTTGATGTTACCTGTCTTGACCATTTTATTTTAGGTCACTAGAGTTTGGGCTGTAAATTGGACCTATGATAATCATAACCATAATACATAGTCTACTTAAACACAGCCACTTTTGTGACTTATCATTTGCAGAATATGATGTTCAAAAGTGAATAAATAAAGTTTCATTTTGCATGCCAAAAATATATAGAATTTAGAAACCATTTTTGAGTTAGGGAAATGATGCTTCCTATGGACTGATGACAGTGTCTGCTCTTTTGTGATCTTACTGGAGAATTTTTTTGCGTGCAGAGTATATTAACTTTTCTGTTTAAAATCCATGATTGATTCTATGCTGCATATCTTATACACAATTCTTTTGGTCCTTATAACAGTTAGCAGCTTGATGGTTTGGTAAATATTGATTTGTTGAATTATGAGTTATGATCAATCGGGAATTTTTAGATCTTTGAAAAATAATAAAGGACATGACAACAAAGGGAATGCTTATGGAGAAACGGGTAGTTCAACTAAAATGAAGTGGTGGTACCTCTGAAGAGGTTAACTTTAGTTTCCAAGCAGTGGTTTCCCATTAACTTGTCAATTAGGTTACGTCTGCAATGTGCTTCTCTTTCTTTTAATTTTATCCTAACCCTTTTTCTGGTAACATTTTGGTACAACGTTTACAGGACTGATAGTGCTCTCAAATTTGGGTGGTTTTTCTTGTCATATATGGTAATATCATTTATGCTCTTGGATATTAATTCCCAAAATGAACATCTGTTGGTAAGTTTTGAACACTTTCCACTTTTTCGCTTGCAGGTCCACATTGGTTTTTGTGTTTTAGCTGCTGTCGCTCCTCCAATAATTTTCAAGGGAAAATCTCTTGCGTAAGTTAACTTTTCACCTCTTTCAGTGATAAAAGGCTTTGTATGCTAGGTACTTGTTTAGAGGGTATTTATGTTCACATTAATTTGCAGCTAGTTACATATCCTTTGTTGATTTAATGATGAAAGTTTCATCTGACTCCTGCAAAGTTTCATTTTAAGTTATTTGTCCATTCCTTGAATTAGCTTTGATGTTATGTGTATATAAACTTTGGTTTGGCTTGCAAGCTTATGTCCATGGACACAAAGACTAATGAATGGTTCTAAGGCGTATACTTCACTAAATTTAGCCCACCTATTTCAATATTCCATAAGTATAATAATTTTAGATAATATTCAAGCTATTCTAATATTCCCATATTGGATACACAATATTTTTCATATACTAAATGCTTTTATCTCCATAAGTTTCAAGACTTGGCAATTTCTCGGCTTTACTAATGTTTGTTATCGTGTTTTTGTAGGGGTATCTTGCCAGCTATTGATCTTCTGGGCCTCAGTGGTTTAGTTGGGGTAAGTTTATATCTCCGTCCTGGTTATAATGAGGTTAAAGAAAAATGCAAAGGAGGGTTGACGGTGTGTAATTATCTTTCAGGTTTTCTACTTCATAGGATTTGGATTTTTCAGTGTTGAAGCGCTGCTCAGTATCTGGGTTATTCAGGTTTGACAATTCATTCTGGACATTATTTGCCCAAACGAAAAAGAAAAAGAAAATCATTCTGCAAATTCAATTAAGCTAATTTGACATTAGATATATGGCTGATAATCTGCAGCAAGTTTACATGTACTTCCGAGGCAGTGGGAAAGCCGCAGAGATAAAGCGGGAGGCTGCCGCGAGGACTGTGATATCTGCACTATGACCTTGTTTGATGTTTACAAATAGGAGTTTGCAATGTTATCACCTTGACTCCCAAGTCCCATCCCATGTGAATTTCAACTAAAGTTGGATGTTCGACTTCGAACCCCTTTTTGGCCACAGCCAGACGTTAGCGTAGCTACTTACAGGATCATTTTTTACATTTGTTTTTTACTTGATGTAACCCTTTTCACTTTAATTTTTATTTTGAAGAAGAGGTTGCTAAGATGGGTGTTATTTTGTTTTCACGGTCTTTTTAGGAGCATGATCTATCAAATTTTCAACTCAAAACACTTTTGACTGCGCAGGTCGCCAAGTTTCAGCAAGTTAATTGTCGTTAAATGTGAAATTAATAACAATCAAGGCACTGTGAAATAAACAAAAAGAGAAATCCATGGAGCGAGGAGGGTTGGGTTAGGTTGTTATTAAATATTCCCTCCGATTTATAATAAGTGTCGTTTGTGACTTTTTATGCATAGTTATAATTTTACTTTTAAAATTACTCTTTAATTTTTCTCACATCTTGATTACACAGATTATATTTTCAGGCACTTTAACATGTAATTAATAAAGGTATATCATAAATTTCATTAACTTTCTTAATAAATGTACATTCCTTTAAAATAACAATTATTATAAATAATCTCTAAAATGACAATTATTATAAATAATTAGGAGTATAAGTTAAGACTACTGTACAAGGAGGAGTAACAGAGCCCAAGAGAGCCGAAATGTAAATTTGTATGTCGCAGTACCACCGCCAGTTTCAGCTGTTGTAAGCCACGCCCACCAAAACCACAGACATGCTCCACTCTTGCTATGATTATTGTTACAGACAGCCTCACCGTTCCGTACAGCAACGGCAGGAAAGACGCCGCCATGATACCCTTTCTCTGTGTAAGCCCTCCGCTTTTCATTTTTCTCTTAAAGGTAGGGTTTTTCCAGGGTTTTATCAACTTCGTCACCGTAACTTCCCCCAAACTGGAATCTGTTCTTTTCCCAACAACAAATCACAACCAGTTCAGCCGACCCTTCAAACTAAAATTGTATGTTCACCTCCCCTGAATCAGAGCTCTCAACTAAATGGGGTTCCTGTAGGGTTTAAGCTTCGGTGTCAATCAAACACTGTTACTTTGGCCTCCAAGAGTTCTTTTGTTAACGGTAAGAAAAGCAAGTATGGAAGTGTTTTGCCTTCCATTTTGCGGTCTTTGGATTCTGATGATGATATTGAAGAGACCCTTAATTCATATTATGAGAATTTGAATCCAAAAGAGCAGACTGTTATTCTCAAGGAACAGAGAAATTGGAAGAGAGTTCTCAGGGTTTTTGATTTTTTTAAATCGCAGAAAGATTATGTCCCTAATGTAATCCACTATAATATTGTGCTTCGAGCATTAGGTAGGGCTCAAAGATGGGATGAATTAAGACTTTGTTGGATTGAAATGGCAAAAAATGGCATTTTACCAACAAATAACACCTACGGAATGCTCATTGATGTGTACGGGAAAGCAGGTCTTGTCATGGAAGCACTCATGTGGATTAAGCATATGCGACTAAGAGCACTTTTTCCTGACGAGGTCACAATGAGTACTGTTGTCAGGGTCTTGAAGGATGTTGGGGAGTTTGAGAGGGCTCATAGGTTTTATAAGGATTGGTCTGTTGGACGAGTAGAGTTGGATGGTATTGAATTGGATACTATGATTGGTAAAGAAAATGGGTCCGGATCTGTGCCAATTAGTTTTAAACATTTTTTATCAACTGAGCTTTTCAGGACAGGTGGACGAACTTCTTTATCGTGTGTTGCAAGTAGATTGGATGCGGAGAACGTCAGTAGGAAGCCTAAACTAACATCCACATACAATACACTGATTGATTTGTACGGTAAGGCAGGGCGCCTGAAGGATGCAGCTGATATTTTTGCAGAAATGTTGAAATCTGGGGTGCCAATGGATACAATCACTTTTAATACCATGATGTTTATCTGTGGCAGTCAAGGGCATCTTTCAGAAGCAGAGTCTTTGCTTAATAAGATGGAAGAAAGGAGAATATCTCCTGATACGAAAACTTACAATATCCTGTTATCTCTGTATGCCAAAGCTGGCAATATTGACGCAACTTTGAAGTGCTATCATAAGATCACTGAGAAGGGTCTTTTCCCTGACATTGTGACATATCGAGCTATTATCCATATATTGTGTCAAAAGAATATGGTAAAAGAAGTAGAGGCTGTAATTGATGAAATTCAGAAGTCTGGTGAACGTCTTGATGAACATTCTGTTCCTTGTATTATCAAGATGTATGTTAATGAAGGTTTTCATGACAAGGCGAGGAATCTTCTAGGTCAGTTCAAAGGTAATATGTTGTCAAAAACACGTGCCTCTGTGATGGATGTTTATGCTGAAAAGGGACTTTGGGCTGAAGCTGAGGCTGTTTTTAACAGAAACAAGAACTTGATGGAATGGAAGAGGGATGTTCTGGAGTACAATGTGATGATCAAAGCTTATGGTAAAGGAAAGCTTTATAACAAAGCCATTTCTCTCTTTAAAAGCATGAGAAATCAGGGTACTTGGCCTGATGACTGCTCTTATAATTCACTTATTCAAATGCTCTCTGATGGCGATTTAGTTGACCATGCAAGGGAACACTTAGCTGAAATGAAAGGCGCAGGGTTTAAACCAACCTGCCAAACATTCTCTTGTATTATAGCATGCTATGTACGTCATGGCCAACTGTCTGATGCAGTTGATTTGTTTCATGAAATGGTTGATACTGGTGTAAAACCTAACGAAGTTGTCTTTGGAGCTATAATAAACGGATTTGCAGAAAACAAAAAGGTTGAAGAAGCGATTCAATATTTCCAAATGATGGAAAGATGTGGGATACCTGGAAACCAGATCGTACTCACTTCCCTGATTAAGGTTTATAGTAAGCTGGGAAAGCTTGACGAGGCGAAAAAATTGTATCAGAAGATGAAGGATTTGAAAGGTGGTGCAGACACTTATGCGTCAAATTGTATGATAAATCTTTATGCACATCTTGGTATGGTATCTGAAGCTGAGTCAATATTCAATAATTTGAGAGAAAAGGGTGAGGCAGATGGGGTTTCGTTTGGAAGTATGATGTATCTGTACAAGAATATGGCTATGCTGGATAAAGCTGTTGATGTAGCAGAGAAAATGAAGCAGTCAGGCTTATTGATGAATCGACCAGCATATAAGAAGGTGATGGCATGTTATGTGATCAACAGCCAGCTGCGTGAATGTGGTGAACTGTTACATGAGATGATTAGCCAGAATATAGTACCTGATCGTCAGACATTTAGAATGTTGTTTAGTGTGCTGAAGAAAGGAGGTGTTCCAAGTGAAATCATACGGCAGCTGCAGACATCTTACCAGAAAGGGAAGCCTTATGCTAAGCAAGCTGTTATTGCTTCTGTTTTCTCTACAGTGGGTTTACATGATTTAGCACTTAAATTGTGTGATACCATCAGAAAATCAGACATTGATCTGGATTCGTTTGCCTACAATGTTCCAATATATGCGTACGGATTGGCTGGGGAGATTGACAAGGCCCTCAATACCTACATGAAAATGAAGGATGAAGGCCTTGAACCAGACCTTGTTACTTATATTAATTTGGTCCGTTGTTATGGGAAAGCTGGCATGGTTGAAGGCGTGAGAAGGATCTACACCCAACTAAAATATGGAGGAAAAAACCCCAGTGATTCGTTGCTGAAGGCCATTGTAGGAGCTTACAAAAGCGCCAACAGGCATGACCTTGCTGAATTGGTCAATCAAGAGAGAAAGGTGGGCTTTGATTTGGAACAGTATTCTGACTCCGATTCGCAACTGCATTCTGATTCTGAAACTGAAAATGAGTCTGATGGGAATTCTCAATGATTTGTAGAGAAGGTTTAAGTTTGACATGAAGTCCCATGTTAATCACACTGTACAGTGACAAGTCATCCAGTACAGGGGATTTATGGTTCCTATTGTTGCATTAGTAAAGTTTATAGTACGAAGGTATAGATTGTAAATCATGAGTTGGTAACAAAAATTACCTGTTGTACTTTTCTTGTTTCGCTGTGGATAAAGAAATACTTACTGTACTAAAAACTTATTTAAATATGTAGATTATCACCTTCTACTCCCACTTCCATAAACCTTGTTTGAGAGAGCTTAAGCTCTTCTTTGCATTATTGCCCTCCTAATTTCAAGGGACGTTTGATAGTGTCTCATGCCCTTAATGTGATGATGGAAGGAGCTAAAAGTTGGATTTCAACTCTGGTTGGATTTTTTTTTCTTGGAAGACAATTCTTGAAAGGGGAAGGGATTGACTAAATGAAGTATTAAGTTTAGAAGATAAGCAAAACTCCTCTAAATATCCGTAGTTCGTGGAATGTGGGAGGGATTGATTTTCCAAGAAACAACAATCCTTAAATGATTTTATTTTCTATCATAAACTTGTGTTGATTGGTATTTTGGAATTAAAGCACAATCAAAAGAGCTTATTGAACTTGATAACTTTAGGCAAACAATGGTCAATTTTGTCTAACCACCAATTTCATCATTTTGGGAGAATGGTGATAGCCTTTGATCCAAGCAAATAAAGGTAGTTATTTTACGTGTACTTGATCAATTGATACATCTTGCAGTACGGCTCTGTGAGATAAATGTAAGGATAATTGTCTCTTTTGTGTATGGATCTAATTTTGTATTTCAAAGGCAACTATTATTGAATAACCTTGTGAGAATACAAGCCATAAACAAGGATCCTTGGGTAATATTAGGGGATTTCAACAATATTTTCTATAGCTCAGAGGTAAAAGGAAATGTGTGTTTGAGGAATTTTACAAAAGATTTTAGAGATTATGACGAAAATTTGGGAGTTATAAACTTAAAAAATGAAGGAGGCTTCATTAAATGGTAATAAGCAGAGTTCAAGTTGGCTTATCTGTAAGAAGCTTGACGGGACCTTAGTAGATGATGAATGGTTATCAAGATTCAATGAGAGTAGAGCCATCTTCATAAATCCCTTATTTTTAAATCATTCTCCCATATTCATTCAGAATATTTTCTCTAAAGGTAGGAGAAAATGCACTTTAGGCTATGTTTAGTTGAATGTAAGGTTTTTAAAGAAATGGAATAATAATGGAATAGAATGGAAATGAATGTAATATTAGAAAATTGTTATTTGGGAGGAATGAAAGAGTTCATAATATAATTGTAACACCCATATACCCCTTGAAAGGATATATGAATACCACACAAAATAGTACAACAAATCAAAGCGTACAAAAACTTCCAATAAATAATTCAGGCAAACATACATTAAATTACATAGTACTTAACACAACTCACTCATTGAAAATCCAAACCAAACCGAAGTTTACAAACTAATCCACATATACATATTAGATACAAGCCCAAAAGTGAAAACCAAAATTTTACATTATATTCAAAACAACATTCAAACTTCATTGACCACTGCGGTTGACTTATCACATTCCTTAAGTCCTTCTCTCTGAACCTACACATGGCAAATCCATCGTGCTAAGCATATAGCTTAGTGAGTAATAATTAATCTATACATAAACTGACAACTCATTGTTAGTAGTGTGCCCTAGGCCAATGGACATTTGTGATTCATGTATTAACAATATGATTTGTTAATAATATATTATGAGGTATTCCTTTCATATATGCATGTATTTCGTTTATGTAATGTGATTTACAT
>JAOTAZ010000009.1:9865315-9877861 GCA_025629785.1 Erythroxylum oxycarpum | reverse complement strand
TTTTATTTATATGTTGCCAAACAGTTTATTGTATGAACCTCATTCAAAATTTTTTTTTTTAAATGACAGTCAAACAGTCAACTGACTTCTTAATTAGAAGAGCTCTTCTCATAAAAGCTCTAATAACAAAAACTTTACTGATATAAGCTCATCCAAATAGGCATTACGAATGCGTCGTGTTATTGAACATCTAGAGGGGTAGTTCTTGCTATAAGTTGAGTGGTAATTTTTAAGGAATTGTGAGAATTATTATTGAAGCTTAAGAAATATGATAAAGAGAGAGTTTTGAGCATATTATGTATCCTCCTGACTTTACATTGTCACATTATATTCGAAATTTTGAGCATCATATAAGCTAATTTTGAGATTGTCATAATACATTGTACAATATCTCAACTTCTTTATCAATCACACAAAATTGACACATATCTAAGTTCATTTATTTTTTCAGCCACCATCTTACCTGTGATAAGATCAACTTAATATGATACTAAACGTTCCTATCACTTTACGAGACTTGTCAACATGTTCAACGTATTGCAATATAGATATTTAGGAGTTCAACATGGTTAATTAGACGTAGCAATCAGCCAAACTAGGTTTCCTTTGAACAATTTTCAAAACGGTGACGCTTCGGATTTGGCTATCGGACCTCGGGCTGGGGCTGAATTGTCATCCCTACGCTTAATATAAACAATTATCATTAGGGATAAAACAATGAAAGCCTCCTGTATAATAAAATTTTATATAAGATAAATAACTTTACAAAAGATTAAAATTTTTATAGAATTAAAAAGTCAACTAAAATAAACTATTACTGAAAATTGGTTGGTTTGATTTTATATTAAGGTCTTTGGCTTTAAAAGTCAGTCAATTAGTAGTTCACTCGATTGATATATTGAAGCATATCAACATGGGGAATATGCTACCCTTCTTAAATGAGCTCTTCACTTTATATTTCTTTGTCGGATCTCTCCTCTACTTTATATATAGCTTGATGAATCCATTGGAAATCATCCAAAAGCCTTCTCCAACTCTGTCTCTTTTTATTTTTCTCTGATAGCTCTTTTCTAAGCATCTATCATATCGCAGATAGAATTGAATCAAAGCTGAAATTACTTAAATGGATAGACATACGATTTCTAAAGTAGGAATGGAAATTATACACTAGTCAATGAATGCTATATAACACTTGCTTAGAGCAAATGACTGGCATTTGAAAGTTGAGTGTCAGCAACTCGGACCTTTTCCTGAAGTCGTACTGTGGATGGATGGAACGAGGTGATAATGGCCTTCAATGAGCAGAGCCATCATCAGAGACGATAGAAACATATGCTCTTCAGTTCAAGCTTTTGCGTTCCTTGTGAAGTCGACGCAGGTCTGGCAGCTACAATCTGAGAAACGGCAGAGTTCACACCCAAAGCAAACACAGGATGTGCAGCCCTTGCAAGTTGGTGACCGTGTGCAGCCCCTGTATACCCGTCGACTGGCTCGTTCTTCATCATGATCACACGTTGTTCTGCGCAAGAAAATCAATCAGCTGTCTTGAACATCATCGCTGTACACGTGTAAATAAGAAAGCATTTGTAGTCAAAGTAAGTTCACTCTTGATTGAAGGTTCAGAAGATTAAGCTACACTTCTACGTCAAGCAAGACATAGCTTATCCATGCATTTAGCTTCTTCACGCCACTCATTCAAATCCCATCATGCAATCGGAAAACGGTAGAAAAGGACTTCCTTAAAAAGTTGTTCACTTAAAAAGAGGATGCTTGTTTTTAATCTAACAAGTTAATCTCCATCAACCTAAAACAACATACTTGGGATATGGAAAGATTCTCTCTTTTTTGATAGAAAGATTCACATTGCTTATACAAACTATTGTTTTAAAACTTTTGACAATTGATGATCATAATGAAACAAAGAAGAAGATTAAAGATAACAAATCTAGCAGCAGAATGTAAAGTGCTACCATGTGAATATGTTCTCTCTTTACCTTCACAAAAAAAGGGTATGAAAAATTCTCCACTTGTAGCTTTATGAATTTACTTTAATTTATCCTCTTCCTCTACCAGATATCATTCCACGACAGTATTAAATACAGAGGAAAAATAACAAGGAAAGGAAACCAACATGGTAAGACATAATAAGTCAACAAAACAGCTCTAGAAGTCACTAACCAAGAGTCAATTATTGACTGTCTGTCAACAATTTTCACTTTTTCCTGATAACTTTCAAAAGTTTCAGCATCCAGCTGAAACTGAATGCTTATTTGACAGCTCAAATTTTCTAAACTCTCCAGAAAATAACCTTAATTCCTACTTCAAAAGCTCTAAAATGGACAGAGGTACGAATGTCCAAGGATGTAAATCTGAAAAAAAAAGGGAAAGTTCGACACAATATTATCGCCAAATGGAATAGCCATATATATCAAAAGACCATCTAATATCAATGTTTCAGCATCTGATGCCAAACCTCCTCTTTTAATTGGAGGAGTTTTTTTTGGTTAACATTTAGAGCGAAAACTATTGCTTTTTCTTGGCTGTTCGATTAAACATTAGTTACCTGAACATATAAAGTCAGAACTATCACAAGAGGTACCATCCAACATATATTTGCAGTATCTAGTACAATCATGATATCCAGTCTAATTTGTTCATGTAGCATCCTTATCTTCTTACATGCTGTGAAGAGACCTTTGCCTAAACTAGTAATCTCCTGCCAGCCTAAAATTGACGTAACTTACACCTTACCCTTGATTAATACACTTACAAACATTTCCTCAAAGAAGATAAGAGTCTAGAATTTTCAAATTAACCTTTTCGACATGATTCTGCACGGATGAATATTGTTAACAGGAAACAGACTTTAGTTTTCTCGAATTTAAGTCAATTCCAATGCAACAAAAACCTTTAATATTTACACATTCAAAAGACAATTCCGCTCTTGTTGCTAGTTCTTTTATGCATGTGAAGTAAAGGTTCTGAAATTCAGGGAAATTGAACTAATTGTCAATATCCACAACGCCATGTTCCATTATCTAGGTTGAACAGTATCCAAGCAATTAATGATAAAATTAACATAAAAATGAAACTATGCTCAACCAGGCCATCTTCTAGCTAGCTATATATGTTCTTTTCTCTGATCAATTACTGAACACCACACAGAGAAACATCAATAACAAATAATACAAGGAACAACAGATACAAGCAGCTAATATTATAGCTACTATGACTCGATGAATTCAAAACAAAAGTAACAAATGGTTCATTTGTTCTAGTTTCATAAATATGCCACATTTTGAATAAAATATTGCCTAACTCGATATATGTATATATATGTATATGGCATCTTCCGGCTGGCAGAGCTAGCAATAAACGAACTATAACAAAAACAAGAGCATCAGCAATAACAGTTGTACAAATATTTAATTAAGGTAGTTTTATTCAATTTAAAAAGCAAAACATACATACTTGTCAAATGGCAGATCAGAACATTTCCAATTTGGATCTGCCAATGCATCATGGTGAAGTCGGCATTCCTCTTTGGTTCGCAATCGAAACCTGCGCTCCTTAGTACATGTAGTACAACGAACAAACTCATCCCGATGGCAAACTCGTCCATTGTTGGACCTCTGCGATCCATTTCCATTTTTCGAAGCTTGATTATAATACTTGAGCAACACCGTCTTTGACAATGGAACCTTCTCCCCATTGCCAATGATCCAAATATTGTTCTTCCATTTTCTAGCTGTCTCTCTACCAGAATGCTTCTCAAATGCAGCTGGAGTCATCTTGCCTAGCAATTAGAATCAACGCTCAACAATCAAACATGGAAAGCAAGGGTACAAATAAAGCATTTCAAATCTTTTAGGAACATGAATCAAACCATAAGAAAATGTAGATTACATCTAAACCATCACAAAGACTTGGAAAAGCAGAGAATGGAAATAATAAAGAGGATCAACTTGTGATTGTCCTCCGTGTTACAACATTAAAGGTTATCAAATATCACTCAATGGGAATAGACGATGAAGTCAATAACGACAGAGATATGGCCCTAACTGTATTATACTGCGCCAAAAGATACCACCTTCTCTGCAAACTATACGCTGAGGAGCAACTGAAAAAAACTTGGCCCAAAAAGTTCGGGTGGGTCCAGCAAATATCAATTTCGTTCAGAGAAATAAAGGACGGGTCGATTTTGTCTTTTCATGGTAGTAACGGTTGCTCTTACGAACAGCATCATTCCTCTTCTAATGGACTTAGCTCTATTCTCATGGCCAAGGACAGTGGAACAAACTACCCCAATGTATCGTTGTAATTAGTACAACTCTTGGTATCGGCGGCTTGTTCTTATTCAAGTTCAGAAACAATATAAGAATTTCGATTTACCAAGCATCTTCAACTTTAAGCAGATCACATTAACTCTTCAACAATTCGCTGGAGTTAAACATACCAATGAAGCAGCCATTCTAGTTACACTTTTATATAAAATGCACGGTAGGGAGAAGGACGGTGTATGTGAGCTGCTAAAATGTGCATTCTACGTACCTTATTACTAGAACTGATCCACCAAATAGCCACAAAAGCATGCATACTAAACACAAGATACTAAGCTCAACTAATATGTTATAATAAAACAATAGAGCTGACCGGACATCATCCGGGTTAAAATGACCATTGTCAACCATGAATAGGTAACTAGTTATCACAGAAGAATATATGAAGCCTCGGGAAGGGCGTTGTATGGTACAAAGGTCAAGACGATTCCACAGAAAGCCTTGCTCTGTCTGACAGGAAGAAAAAGATTGATTCCTAATACAAAACCAGAACTTAAAGCATCAACACAAACACATCCATACAGGAGGAGAGAAGATGGAGGTGAACGATCATCATTCTCAAGTTATCCCTGAAAACAAAAGCTTCTTAAGCCTTCAGTACGAAGCCGAAAGATATCAAGTTCGAAAGCCCCAGAGATCTAGGCAGACAAAGCTCACTCACTGAGACAAAACAACATACACTTAAGAGTCTTGAATTATATAGCAAACGAATCCACAAAACAATGGTACCGCTCCCCGGCCATTTCAGTTGATTAAACAGCAGAAAGCGACACCTATCAACGTCAAGAAACAGTCAACATGCACAATAATCAAACCCATACAGGTGGAGAGAGAAACGGGGAGAAAGGGAAAAAGGAAGGAGAGAGAGACACCTTCGTTGCAACCAGGAGTGCATTCACAGGTGATCTCAAGGTCACCATTGACAAAAACCCTAAGCCTCCCCACAGCATCACCATATCTGTGGCTGGTGCACCCACACGTCACCTCTATGTAATCTACACCTCTCTTGACCCCACTAATCTCTCTCAACTCTTCATCGCCAAACAACGTCATTCCTTCGCCTCCATTGGCCATATCTGAGCGTGAGCTAACTTATAGCACAATATAACCAAAACCCAGATTCCAAGATGAGATATTTGAAGTCAAAATCGACAAAGGAGAATAGGGAATTGAAGATTAAGGGTGAAGGAAATAGAGGAGAAATAAAAAAGGAGAAGAAAAGGCAAAGGGAAGTTGTCTCGCAAGAAAGACGTAGGAAACACGTTCAAGGAATCATCTTTCACTACTAAGAATACAATATAAACTAACTGTGTTATCGATTGCTTCCTATTGGTATTGGGCGATGAGAGAGAAATGAGCTGGCCAAGAGGAAGAGTTGCAGATTTATGTTAAATTTTGTTTTCATATTCACTCGCCTCGCCTGTTACTTATGCTGCCTGGCTGCATGACATGACACCAGACCGGACCATGGAACTTAAACAATGTATAAATCTTGTGTTTTTCCTTTAATTAAGGCTGTCAATTTTTACATTTCTTTAACCAACAAATGGTAGGAGGGAGGCTTGAGGTTAGGAGTTGGTTGAGTCTGCCCAGCATATTTATAGGCTATGACATTTTTTGGGATGAGAAACAGTGACTCCAAGTGTCTCGGTTCCGTCCTCATCTGGCAAGCCAACCAATCTGGTTAAAATCACTTCTGAATGCCATGAAGGCTATAAAACTAAACTTTGCATATAATGTTGACTAGTCACATCCATCCCAGCATGGGAGTTTTGTTGGCATTGAATTCATGTAACCCTTCAATATCTCACCCAACTCTTTTCAGTTTCACGATAATAAGAAAACATGTGTGGCGTTTAGAATTACTGGGACTGGGAGATAGAGATATTAAACTCTCTTCTTTGCTCTTAATCTTGTTTTTATATATCTGATTTGGTCATGGAAAGGTTATGTTTTTTAATCTCCATCAATCTCGGTATATGTCAAGAAGTAAAGAGAGAGAGAGAGTGAGCAAAGCAACAATGAGGACATGATAGCCTCTCAAAAGGCTGGGTCTGGCGGAGAGAAAGTACAAAGTACAAACGCTGAAGGCTTAAAAAAAGTGAAGAACTACATGTGTTATCTTGTGTACATAGAGTTCCACTCGATGGAGTGTATGTTTGTATATATATGGGCAATGGTAAATCTCTCCTAGCTAATTGAAGCTGTCAGTTCTTAATCCAAGAGCAAAAGCAAAATGAGGAGATATTCAGAAAAAGTATTACAGAGCCTAGGATTCACAGAAAAAGTATTACAGAGCCTATGATTCATTAGGCTTTCGTTGAATTTATATGTATATATATATATAAAGCTACAAGATCGAGAGCAGTGGCTTGAAGAAATTGCAATTCACATTAACAATAAAGAAGAGCTAGCACTAGCACACTGCAAACAAGAAGAGGTTTAAAGAAAACGACTAAAAGTAAAAGGTGTTGCTGTACATCAACGTTAACCCTTTTCATTAGGAGTGGGACAAACAAACAATAACGTTTTATTTGTCTGACTGACAAAGGCAAAGATTAGGAAAAAAAAAAAAAAGAGCAGCTAAAGTGGATATGTACAGTGTTGTTTTCATAATTGCCTAGAAGAACAAGTCTGGAGCCGAGCATTTCTTTCCTTCTCCTTTTGGTAAATAACATGGCGTAGGACTAGGACCGCCTCCTGCATGTATCTGTCACCAATTAAAAGACTTGGACCTTTCAACACCCTTATTTATGTAAAAGTACAAATAGTAAGAAACAACTGTACGTACCCCTCTTTTTTCTGGAGGTATCAAGCTCAGCTACTTTTATTATGCTCTGCCCACTCTTTCAAAGTATGCATGGGATTGTACATCAATCATGCGACTCAAGGACGCAAGAAAATTGATCTTCTTGTCTTGGTTTACAGGACCAAATCATGTTGGCCGCAATTAAAAATAAAATAAAATAAGGATCACTCCATGCAAAGATCTGCGAGTTCGTTACTTTTTCTTGCCTTTAGTGTAGCAACTAACATACCCTCTTTCACCCAGTATACACAGATTCCATGTCACCACTGGTATGATGGTGCCGGACAGTGGCTCAGTAAGTGATGAGAAAATGGCGTATATGCTTTTTGATGTGGATGGGAAATGCCATGTTCTTTTTTCTATGTGCTTTGGTCAAAAGAGAAGCATCATATCTTAAATGAACTGTGCGTTCTAGCTACCTTTCATACAGGATCTTTAGCTCTGGGAATACTGTGTGCATGGTGTTTGAAACGGTCCCTGGAACTGGGAGACGATGTCATGCACTCTTTCTTATATCCTGTTTCTCTTATAGATGAACAACACTTCTGCACGCTGGTGCGCATGTTATTTTCTAACATTCTCACAGACACTGAAGAATTGCCCTGGTTTTGGGTATCTGTAGACTGTAGTTTAAAAGAATTAGGTCCCACCGGCATTAAATTAGTACTAGGAAATATGAAACCAACAGGAACCAACTTGGTATAGCCAATCAACTGATTCGGGAATCCTTTTGGTATTTAGTGTTATGTGTTAAGCTGCCAAAAGAGAGACTGGTTTGTTTTCCTGGAATGGAGCTGCCACTTGCCATCATAATTACGCCACTGGGTGGAGGAAATGTGGTGATTTTGCTGTCTCACCTTTAACAGCACAGGATGAGCATGATCAGATCATATGTTAGGTAGGCTGACGAATTAATTATGTAGGAAAAGTTTGTATTCTTGAGCCCCAGGAAGTGAAACATACAGGATAATGTTGCATGCTGGCTAGCTGTGATCAGGTTCCTAAGTTAACCTCTGCCATTGCAATTGCATGTAGTCACGTTTGTCGTAGAAGCCACCCATTTACTGAGATTTATCTACACATATTGACTTTTGATTAAAAATAAAAAATAAAAAAGAAGCTCAAAGTTCTCGATCTAAACAAACCCAAGTTTTAGGTAAACGTCCTTATTGTGTGCTCAAACACAATTGGTATTGCCAATGAAGAAACGGCATTGGTGGGCACCTTATTAGCAGAAACTCATTGGATTCCCCACAGAGGACCACCTGGATTTTAATCATATGATATGAGATGTAGTTGGCCTAGCTATTTGAGAACCTGCTTTACTACTACAAGTTCTTTCAGCATTCATTTGATAGTTACGCTATATATATATATATATATATATAATAAATTTCGTGGTCACGCAACTCATCAATTATTACTGGTGGCTTTTAGTAGGTATCACCTTGCCTTAGCCTAAGACCACCACCGCCAATGCCATACAAGGACTATACACCTACACATCTGTTGTAGACCCATATTGGCCCAACTGACAAAAACCAGGCCGAGCCCCTGAAATCCTTTTTCATTTATAAACCTGTAAAATCAATCGCCAACTTTAGATCAATAGACTCGTAGCTCTTTCATTACTCATTATATTCATAGCTCTTTCATCATTCATCATTTCACACATTTTCTAATTAATTATGTTTTGAATCTTGATAAGATTATGGCTAGGAAGCAGGCCAAGGTCTGCGACACCTAATAAGATGAGAAAGCAAATATTTTTTGAGTTGTTAAGAGAAAGCAAATCCTTTTTGAACTGTTAAGGTACTTGAACATTTGTAATAATTATTTCTGTTAGTAGTTCAGTTCATTCAAACTTCTTTTGTAACAAATAAATCTTTTCAGATTTTCTTGGTATTGTAGTTCCTAATTTTCTGCCATAGAACATTAAATGGTTGAGTCATTTTAGCTAGTTCGCTGTTTTTATCTACAAGTCATTTTCAATGTATTGCCTATTTATAGGTATATGCTCTAAGTTAATAAATTATTAGTTGATCAATAGTTTCAGAATTTTTTTTAATTGGGGGCAAAATTTCACTGGAGGCAAAAAAAATTTTAATGAAGGCAAAATTTTAATTTTTTTATGAGTTCAAAATTTAAAATAATAATTTTTTCATGTAAATTTTTTTGGAGTCAGCGGGGGCAAGGGCCCCCACTGTGGCTCCATCCCTGATCAATAGTATCAATTCCCTTCAAACTCACTGTTACTTCTCTAAATTCTCCAACAAATCTGGTATCAGAACTTGGTTGGTTCTAAATTGGGAGTTTTTTTTTTCTTTGCATTCAATGGCAACAAATTTGACCTCCATCAATGTCTCTCAACAGCAAATCCCTATGTCCAAGGAAGACTCCTATGAGTTCTAGAGCATAAAGGTGAGACCCTTGTTTAGGTCCCAAGATCTGTGGGACTTTGTGAAGAACGGGTACGTAGAAACTAGTGATGATGAAACTTGCAGCAGAGAGAACCAGAAGAAGGATGCAAAGGCGCTGTTTTTTATTCCATAAGTAGTGGATGAAACCATTTTTAAAGAATTGCAACAACTACCTTAGCTAAGTAGGCGCGGGGAATTTTAAAAATTGAATTTCAAGGTTCTATCAAGGTAATGATTGTTAAATTACAACCTCCTATATGAGATTTTGAAACTTCTAACATTAAGAATAATGAATCAGTTCAAGAGTATTTGGCCAGAGTGTCTTCTACAGTAAGTCAAATGCGTTTATATGGAGAAAAGATTTCAGACGAAACTATTATTGCTAAGTTTTTAAGGAGTTTGGCTCCTAAATTTGATCATGTAGTGGCAGCAATTGAAAAGTTAAAAGATTTGTCTTTCTTGTCATTTGATGAATTAATGGGGTCTCTGCAAGCCCATGAAGCAAGAATCAATAAGTTTATCTCAAAGAAGGATGAGAGAGCATTCCAAATCAAGGGGAAGGCAGAATCATCAAATCAATGATCTAGAGGAAGAGGTTGGGGTGGCTTTCGTGGAAGAGGTAGACTTGGTGCAATGCTCATATTGCAAAAAATTTGGACAAAGAGACAACACCTGTTGGTTCAAACCAGAAGAAGCCAAGTATGTCGAGGAAGAAGAAGAACAAGATGCCTACTTGTTTATGGTTTGTGCAAAGATCGAGGAAGCTATAAATGAAGTCTAGTATGTTGATAGCGGTTGTTCTCACCATATGACAGGAGAAAAATCCAAGTTTACAGACCTGGACGAATCAGTGAAGTCACAGGTTTGACTTGGTGACGATAAACAGATCTAAATCAAAGGTCAAGGTACAGTCATGGTTATTGTAGGAAACCAAAAGAAATTCATTAAAGATGTCCACTTTTCACCTTCATTGGCACACAATATTTTGAGTGTAAGACAGTTGATTGCTGCCGGTTATTCTATTCTATCTGAAAATAACAAATGCTTGGTGAAAAACAAATATAAGAATGAGACTCTTGCTTATGCTTACATGTCTGCAAATAGAATATTCCCCCTTGATTCACTTATGCAGAAACGACCTTGGTAAGCAAAGAGATGAAGGACAGTGAATTTTGGCATATGAGGTATGACCACCTTAATATGAAAGGCTTGCAACTTCTTAAAAACAAGGAGATGGTTATCAATTTACCTGACATTGCATCATTGGAAAAGATTTACTAAGGTTTCATATTTGACAAACAAATCTAGAAGTCCTTTCCTATGGTTAAGTCAAGGCGTGCAACTCAGGTATTGGAATTAATTCATATAGACTTATATGGACCGAGGAAAACTGAGTCTCTTGCAGGAAGCAAACACTTCTTGTTATTTACTAATGATTTTAGTAGGATGAGCTGGATCTATTTTTTGCATCTCAAGTTTGAAACATTTGATTTTTTTTAAGAAATTCAAGGCTTTGGTAAAAATTCAAAGTAGGAAAAAATTTAAAACTCTTCAGATAGATAGAGGAGGCATTACCACTGGTTCTATTTGCTGGGGATCCAATCACAGTGGAAGAAGCAATGGAAAAGAAGGAATGGAGAGATGCTATGGAGGAAGAACTAATGGCTATTGAAAGAAATTAGGCATGGGAACTTGCTAAGTTACCAGAAGGAAGGCAAGCTATTGGTTTGAAGTGGATATGCAAGACTAAATACTTGGCTGATAGTAGTGTTCAGAAACATAAATCAAGACTAGTCATCAAAGGATATGCATAACAATGAGTAGATTTTGATGATACTTTTTTAATGATTTTAGCACTTGCAACTCAAAAACGATGGAAGGTTTATCAGTTCGATGTGAAATTGTGAGAGTAATAAGTAGTGCATAGTGTAGTTAATAACTGTATGTATACTTAGTTGACAGTTAATAGTGTTGTAGTTGTTCTGTTTGCTTTTCCTCTATTAATATATCTGTTAATGTATATATACCTGGAACTGGGTTTTATTAAATAAGATATACATCTTTCTTCTCTATAAAAGGAGTTACCAATTTGTTCATGGTATCAGAGACAAACGGTTCTTGATTGTAAAGAGCAACGATCTTGATTATTGGTGACTAGCTCGATAATGGCAGATAGAGAAGAGATTCGTATTCGACCTGTAGCAAGTATTAAGGATGATCGGTATTTCTTGCATGCTTCTGATCATCCATGTATGACGCTTGTGATGACGCGATTGACTGGTTATAACTATTTTAGCTGGAGTACGGCTATTAGAACTTCTCTTGAGGTTAAGGATAAGCTTTGCTTCATAGATGGAAAGTTGAAGCCACCCACAGATTCTGTTCAGCATTGAAAGTGGAAGAGAGTGGATTCGATGATAAAATCCTGGCTTCAAAATTCCATCTTGAAGGATCTCGGTGATAGTTTTATATATTCTCCCAGTGCCAGGCATCTATGGGAGATTCTGGAGAAACGGTTTGGAGTATGCAACACACCACAGATGTATCAAGTGTAGAGAGAAATGAGTACTACCACACAGGGAAATAATTTAGTTACATAATATTTCAATAAACTCAATCAATGTTGGGATGAATTTGAAAGGCTCATGCCTCTGCCTACTTGCCAGTGTACTGGTTGTATTTGTTGTCAAAGAATGACCACCAAACTCAAGGAACGAGAGTAGATGCTTCCAAACTACTGCAGTTTCTCATGGGCTTGAATAACATATTTGATAATGTTAGGAGTCAGATCTTAAACTTAGATCCTACACCTGACATTGACAAAGCCTATAGCATTGTGTTAAGAGTGGAAAGTCAGAGAGATGTGCATTTGACGTTTTCTACTGACATTGCAGATACATCCTTGCTTGCTAAGGTTTATAGTTCTAAGAGAGGAGATGATAGATCTGGCAACAAAAGGAAGGATTCTGGAAAAAAA
>JAOTAZ010000009.1:9738734-9749140 GCA_025629785.1 Erythroxylum oxycarpum | reverse complement strand
CTGAACATCTTTCAAACATCGCGGCGAGGGCATCTGGATGATGGCTCCAATCTTCTCTGGGTTTGCTTCAATCCCTCGCTGAGTAATCATGAATCCCAAGAATTTACCGGATGCCACACAAAATACGCATTTTTCCAGGTTCAACTTCATCTGAAATTTATTGAGGGTCTGAAAGACGTCCTTGAGATTTTTCACATGCTCCGCGGCCGTTTTACTTTTAACCAGCTAATCATCCACATAGGCTTCAACCGATCGACCAATCTGCTTTTTAAAGACTTCCATAACGAGTCGCTGGTAAGTGGCCCCTGCATTCTTTAAGCCGAACGGCATCATCTTGTAACAGTACGTGCCCTGGTCAGTTATTAAGGCCGTCTTCTCTTAATCTTTGGGGCTCATTTAGATATGGTGATAACCCGAAAAGGCATCCAGGAAGCCGAGCAGTTCATGACCCGATGTAGAGTCTACCAGTTGATCAATCTTTGGCAATAGGAAACTGTCCTTCGGGCATGCTTTATTTAAATCGATGAAGTCGATGCACATCCTCCACTTTCCATTTTTCTTCTTCACCAGTACAACGTTCGCTAGCCATTTAGGATACTTGACTTCCCGAATAAACCCAGCATCAAGCAGTCTCTCTATCTCTTTCTTGATCACTTCCTGTCTTTCTTTGCCATGTGACTGCTTCTTCTGCCTGACTGGCTTGCAATCTGCTCGGATACCAAGAGAATGTGATGTTACCGATCGAGAAATTCTAGGCATGTCACTTGGTATCCAAGCAAAGACCGACCTATTTTCTATCAAGCAATCCGTGATTTCTTTGACTAAGTCATTTTTAAGCTCGGAACCTAGATTTGTGAACTTGGACTGGTTTGCTTCATCCAATATAACCTGCTGTGTTTCTTCCACAGGGTTCATCCTCTCCGTTTCTTCATCAGCTCTCACGTCAAGAGAGCTTGCCAAGACCACCGCTCCGTCTAGTGTCTTTGTTTCCGCTAAGTAGCATTCCTTAGTGATTCTCTGCTGGCCCTTAACAACACCGATTCCATGTGGCGTTGGGAACTTCATTGCTTGGTAGTAGGTGGAAAGGACTGCTCTAAGGGCGCTCTGAGTGGCTCTTCCAATTATAGCATTGTATGCTCCCACGAACTTGACGACCAGAAATTCAACACTCCTCTCCACTTGACATGGCTTCTGTCCGAATTTTACTTTGAGAGAGACTCGGGCGAACGAATAGGCTAATACTCCCGTTACTCCTTTGATGGGTCCCTCCATAGGCAGTAGTCGATCTTGTGGTATCTCCATCTACTCGAAGGCCTCGTAATATAGCAGGTCAACCGAGCTGCCTGTATCAATTAGTATCCATTTCACCTCACTACCGTCCATATTCAGGGTGACCATTAGTGCATCATCATGAGGGTGGCTAACACCATCTAGATCAGATTCGTCAAACGAGATCACTCCATCGTTCGGCTTCTTTATCTTTGCTGGCAAGTTTTCACCGACCTGCCTGGCATATTTCTTTCTTCCTTTGGCGGTCGAGCCGCCTGCTGCGTTTCTCCCAAAAATCATGTTGATGACTCTAGCCGGTCGGTTATCTTGTCGTTCGGCATCTCTATCATCGCTCGTCCTGGACTGTGCCCTCACATAACATCGGTTGTCTGAATTCCTACTTCGCCTCCCCTCATCATTCCTATCATTTTGCCTCTGAGGCCTTCACCAAGCGTCGGACCAATCGGTCCCGCCATCAACATCGCGACTGGTATTTTTGTCCACGATGCTTCCTAGGACTTTCACAGGATGGCGATCGGTCTCCGCACCAATCTGCTAAGCCGTGGTCTGCTGTTGTCCCGGTTAGGACTGTAGGATTTGACGAATCACTAGCTCGGTCGCTTCCTCTATCTGCCTTCGGGTGAGAGGGGTTTGTTGTTGTGTAGGTGGATTGGCATCTCGGGGATGCTGAGAGTGGAGATGGGAATTAATTTCAGTGTTATCCTCCAGGGCTACGCTCTGCTCTTCTTGATCCTGGTTTTGAGGCTGGGGGTGATCATTCAGGTGTGAAGACTGTGTGCGAGAATCGGGATATGCTGGTGGAAGAACGACAGGTAACTGCAAAGCCATCCGTTGCAGTGCAAGTGCCGTGACGGCGGCAATATCAGGGTTGACTGTTGCCGCCTGCCTGATCTGTGTGATTCTGAACGTGGTGCCCTGACACCGAGTCCCACGGTGGGCGCCAAATGGTTCAGCCTGATTCTGTTGGGGTAGAACGTCGTTGTTTGGATCCATGATCTGTGCAACTTTCGCTACGGAATACCTGCAAAACAAGCAATGGCTGGCTGGGAGTTAATTCCCGAGAGGCCCCTCCGATGCTCAAGTCAGTCTTTTGAGAGGAAATCAATTAACTAGAACCAAGGAAAACTAGGGTTGTATTGTCGTACCTGTATCATAGTAGAATAGTACCTTATATATGATGTGGACGCTAGGTTTTGGTCTTTACGTAGATCATTATGTTTGCATGGGAGACTAACTCCTGATGGGCTGCGGACTTGTAGAGTTGGGGCTGGGCCTAGCACAGCCGACCCGACCAGATTCTATCTTCTATAGGGACAAAATTGGTCCAGACGAAAGGATCAGATGAATAGTGTACAAAAGAAGTTTCAGTCAACATAAGAAGAAACAAAAAGCAGAAGAAGCAGAAAGTAGAAGAAACAAAAAGCAGAGGAAGCAAAAAGTAGAAGAAGCAGAAAGCAAAAGAAGCGAAAAGTAGAAGAAGCAAAAAGTATAAGAAGCAGAAAGTAGAAGAAGCAAAAAGCAGAAGATACATCTTCACCAGACGATATGACATCATTATAGACGATATGACGTCTTCATAAATAATATGTCTTCACAGATGATATGACATTATCATAGACGATACATTTTATAGATGATATAATGTCATCATAGACGATACATTTTTACAGACAATATGACATCATCACAGACGATACTATCTACTACTCCTGAACATCTCCACTTATAAAGACCATAACTTTCAACTCCAATGTCTAAAATTGTCATACTACTGTTGGAAAGATAAAAGAAATACCTACAACGTTTTAGAAGAAAACTTTGCCTAAATTTATCTAGATCATTCCATAATTTCCTTTTGAAGTCAGAACACGAACTTTACTTTCATCCACCAATGTATTGCACCCAGTTCTCAACTTCATGACAAATTTTGAGATTCTTAAACACAGAATTTAAATTGGATGTCTTCATAAAAAATGTAGCCATATGTTTCTAGTATAATCTAAATTAAGAATCATCTCGTTTGAATAACTAGAGAAAAAGTTGTGGCTAAAAGACTGAAGCATACTCAGTGAATATTTTCCATATCAACTACCCATTTTGTTTCAAAAATCTTTCCTTAACACAACTCATACCAAATCACCTTTTCTACTTCATTTACTCCTCATTTTCAACTCCCTTTCAAATCAGCATCATCTATAAAGAAATTATAATCCATGAATAATCATGAACACTAATAACAGAATATACACATATAAATATATCCTTCATCAACTTACTATACATATTCAACTTCATTTTTGCTTTCAATTTACTTATAACTTTCACCTTAATTCTTCCCATTTCAAAATCTCTTATCCACCAAAAACACCAAAGCAAACACATGAATCTATCCACATTCCTCATTCACTACTTTACTCTTGTTTATCATTTCTAATTCAAAAATTTTCATTTATGTATTCTTTTCTCATGACTAATTGCCAAAAATTTCTTATTTAATAGTTCTAACTTCTAAAAAAAGTTCGAGGTCTAACACGAGTTCATAATTCTAAATCTCCCTTTTATTTCCTATCGAATATTTTTACAAGGTAGAGGTTTGATCTCGTATTCTGATGGATCTTTCAATGATTTATTTGTGTTTTCAACTTCTTTGAACCAAAATCGCCCCCTGAGAATGATCTCCATATCTGAAGTTGCCTCTTAATGTCTTCTCCTCTAATTGCCTTCGAACACATCCTTTTATATTGAAATTTATAGTTTGATACACGACCGTGTATTTTTAAAAACACTTAAAATCGTGATTTTGCACAGCCTAGGGGAAGTGCACAGGCTAATGCACGATCGTGCATCCCTTCTGTGCTTCGAATCTTTGTTTTATGTCGTGTTTTCTTTTGAATTCTTCTCCTTTAAGTTCGTGAAGGCAGTTATATCCTGTAAACATACTTGGAGCTAATTAAGTACTAAATATACAATACAAGTATAAAATATCAAGCGAAAATACATCAAATATGAGAAAAGCTATGCAAATTTTTATTGGATTGTTGTTGTTATATTGATCTTTTCTTCAAATTATATTAGACCATAATGGCTTTTAGTCGCTCATTCTAAATAGCTCCTTATAAGAGCTACTTGTGAATTTTACGGAAAAATGATAATCTAAATATAATGGTTCACATTTGCCTGAATTGGATCCTATCTTGGTAACATATAGCTCAATTCAAATGGGTAATTACTCCATTAATTTTGTTACCCTCCATTAATTTTCATCAATCAATGTTTTACTTTTAACCTGTAAGAGAGTCTCTATTAATCTAGATAAACTGAATGTTGTACAAAAGTCCCACCTCATATTAAAATTGTTAGCGAGAGAATGGAGGTAGGTTGAAGTGTTATGTAAATAAAGCACATAATAAAGTTTACATGTACAATCTTTCATTATATAACAATTCTACATAATTAACAATATTCTACATAATTAACAATTGGATATACACAATATTTGATATTTTATTGGAAATAATTTATAATTTGTTTTTATTTTAAAAAATAAAATAAAAATTTGTATTTTTTTCATTAATATTGAAGGACTAGCATTCTTTCTTGTCGTTTATCTTGTGTCCAGCCTTGATTTTAGGTTCTGATCTTTTAAATGATTTTATTCAGGTGGAGTATCTGCCCCGTTCCTGCAACAGAGGCCAAAAGCCCTTTTCCGGCTTCGAACACTCAATAGTCTAATCCAAGTCTCTCCCGTTCTAGTTTTTCATTCTCTCTGCGCTTCCTCTGGTTTTTGTTTTCAAATAGTTTCTTCCCTTCTCTTCTTCACCAAATCCCATCCTCTCTGCCTCGTTTCTCCTAATCTGACCCCCTACATCTTCCCCAAAATCTCACGTAGGGCCGACTCATCTCACATCGTCTTCACGTGTTGCTCTTTACTTCATTGATCAGTGATTAGAGCTTCATTGTCTGCAGTTTCGATTTTTCTATATTTGCAACTTACCTCCACCCCTGAGCTTCAGTGAGAATGGCATCGGGGACATGGCAGCCACTTGAAGAAGGTGTAAGGGAAATCTGTGGGTTGCTGGAGCACCAAATATCTCCCTCTTCCTATTCGGACAAGTCTCAGATTTGGAAGCAACTCCAACACTACTCCCAATTCCCCGATTTTAACAATTATCTCGCTTTTATCCTTGTTCGCGCTGAGGTACCTCATGATTTTTATCGGGCAAAAGTTTTGTTTTTTTTTAAGAAAAAGTTGCAACTTTTATGGTGGGTTTCAGCGCATTTTTGAGCTGCTTGATGGGTTTTGAAGCTTAATTGGATTCCTTGGTTGTGGAGTAGTTGGTCTTCCTTTGGATGGTTTTGATCGACAAGTTAATTTGGTTCTTGTTTCTGTTTGTGAACTGACCTTGACGGAGTTGGTGTGTTTCCTGTAATTTTCTGATTTTGGATTCCTCAAAATGAACTTCTTGATGTGGAATAATTAAAAGGACAGCGGTAATGATTGATCCATAAGTAAGGTTAAGGATTATCTTATACTTGTTTTATCCTTTGAATAAGTAATGTGAAGCAATGGATGCTTAAATGGTTAAATGAAAAAAAACTCAGCAATGAAACTGAGTTCCCGTTTAAGTAATTGTGCCAGCAGTGAAACTGAGTTCATGTTTAACTGGCGAAATACTCTTTTGTAGAAATGTAAATATCATGAATAACATCTTTAGCTGCTATAATTTATACGGCTTCTAATCTCTGAATGCACGGGGGAAACTTTTGAAAGGGGAAATCGGTGGAGATTCGACAAGCTGCTGGTCTTCTGCTGAAGAACAATCTCAAAACAGCCTATAACTCTATAGATCCATCACACCAACAGTACATCAAGTCAGAGCTGCTACCTTGTTTAGGAGCGGCAGATAAGAACATACGGGCAACAGTTGGGACCATTGTAAGCGTTGTTGTTCAATTGGGGGGAATATTGGGATGGCTTGAACTATTGGAAGCTCTTGTAGCACGCTTGGACAGTAATGATTTACATAACATGGAAGGTGCTATGGATGCCCTGTCTAAGGTATCTGCTTCATCTCAGAATGCCTGCTTAAATATTAGTGGAGATAAAAATGAGTTAAATACAGTTGGCGTTTATGCAACTAATATGCCTAGCCATGTATCTGAATGCTGCGTCACTTGCATTCTATAAGTATTTGGCTTTGAATATTCTTCTGGACTATTTTCTGAGGCATCTTTTATTTTTTCTAAGCTCAGTTGTTGCATGTTTTTTCATAACCTCTTTTCAATAATTTGATCTTCTGCAACTAGATTTGCGAAGATATTCCCCAGGTTCTGGATTCAGATGTGCCTGGTTTAACTGAGCGTCCTATCAACATATTCCTTCCTCGATTCTATAAGGTGATCTTAGCACTTCCTTACGAAAAGTTAGTTATGAAGGTTCTCATTTCATATTTTCTTTTGAACTTCTTGGAGTAACTGTATACCCGTGCATTTCAGTGAAAACCCAATTGTTTTTTGTCCTCAAGAGGAATGTCCTGAACTGATTCCTTAATCTTTTATATGAACAGTTTTTCCAATCACCACACTCCTCATTAAGGAAGCTTGCCTTAGGTTCTGTGAATCAATACATTATGTCAATGCCTGCTGTAAGTGCAATTGGCCTTTTTTTTTTCCTGATGGAATGTGGTTACTCCTAGCAATAGCTAATGGTACTTGTGGAATACTTGCAGGCTTTATACACATCCATGAATCAGTTTCTCCAGGGTTTATTTACTCTTGCTCATGATCCTGCTGTAGAAGTGCAGAAATTGGTGAATATTTTCTCACTGGCTTATCATATTAAGTTCGAATTTGAAAAAATTTAGTTGAAAATACAGTTCCAGTAGTTGTTTCTTTCTTGTACTAATTGGTAGTATTCAAATTGAAATTTGCAGTTTTAGTAACTATTGCATTTCTTGGTTATTTAGGGCTTCTACTCTGAGTGTCTTCATTGTTTTAGATGTTTGGTGTCATTATGCTGATTGCCGCATTTGAATTCTTGTAGAATCTTGATGGAATGCAAAAAAATCAAATTTGTTTCTTAGGCTTGGATTTACTTATCATTTCCATGCATTGAACAGGTTTGTGCTGCTTTTGTTCAGCTAATTGAGATCCATCCTACTTTCTTAGAAGTAAGTCTTGTTAATTCTTATTTACATGCCTGTTCTTTCTGATTATATCTTTGAATATTATGCTGATCTTCTGTTATTTGGTAGTTGTTTTTGAGTTTATCTTTCTGTCTATTATGGAATATTTCAGTTTACACATTCTCAGCTTTTTCTGTACTACTTTGGGTATCTCCTTCCTCTCATTTTTTCATTGATTGGTCTTTCCACAAACTTCAGCCGCATTTGAGAGATGTACTTGAATACATCTTGCAAGTCAACAAGGATGGTGATGATGAAGTGGCTCTTGAAGCATGTGAATTCTGGTGATCCTCTGGTTCTGTTACATCTGATTATATTGACATCTTGTTGCTTCAAATCTTCTCGGGGACTCGGAAATCTTAATAAGTTACCATCTACAAGATCCCTTTTCTGCTTGAAAGTTTTGTTTGCTATATGTGTCACAGTTGAAGCAACACTGTTTTTCATACACTTTTGAGTTTGAAAGACCATTCTATACCATATTCTATGCCACCGAACATGAAGAAATATGAGACTTGTGTTGTGTATTCTTTAACCTTTTGATATTGTGATGTAAAAGAGCTTAAAGTATATAGAAGAAATAAAAGAGGAAAAATTAGTCAACAACAAGTCTTAATTTGGTGGGATGAGGATTGAGAATTGAGTTGACAGCAAAAGATAAGAGCGGAAATTTAGATTGTGATAGGATTCCTTATTTGATAGGAAGTAGTGATAAGCTAAATATGTTATTCTATTTTAGATATGTTATTCTAGTTGTTTAGGACTTATAGAGTATCTATTACAATAGAATTTATATTGGGAACCCTTTCCTACTATAATAGGGGTTGTAAGAACTATATATATGTGTGTGTATTCTTCTCTTCATCAATAAGAAGCAATCTGGAATTTTTCTACAAACTTGAGTGTTCAATCAGAAGTTGTGATGCTTTCTTATAAGTGTGATTTTTAGACAGTACGAGCGATTTCTAGTTTCCTACTATCCATTCCTTGTGTCCTTCACTAAATTCTAGCAACCCTATCGTAAATTCCAGCCCACCAAACTTAAATTCTAGCCATATTAAACTCTGAAAACCTAAGGCTAAATTTTCGGCAATCAAACCTTAAATTCCAACTTTAAAAAAATTTGAAAATTCTGCATTTCTTAGCAAAAATTTGACCTTGAAACCTTATATTCCAGCTGCCTAATATCAGCCATACTTCCTAAGTTTATGTTTTTAGCTACCAGTTAAAAATTCCTCTGTTTGCCCTACATCATATTGATACAAAGTTTATGCCTGTTTCATTCTTAATAGTTGCAGCATATTACTACTTCCTATATCTTCTTTCTTTAGGTTGCTTACGTTTAAGTTATAATTGGCAGGTCTGCATACTGCGATGCACAGTTACCCCCTGAGAACTTGAGAGATTTCTTGCCACGTCTAATTCCAGTATAGCTTTTAATTGCATTTCCCTGAATATCTGCCAGTAATTACCTTTTTCAGTCCGTGCAAACATTGATGCAAATTCCAACTTTTCCAGATTTTGCTTTCAAATATGGTGTACGCAGATGATGATGAGTCACTTCTTGAAGCAGAGGTTAACATTTACCGTGTTATATTTTTTATGATTTATATTCATCACATTGTGATTAATTACCCATTTCTATTCCTGCAGGAGGATGAGTCTCTTCCAGATCGAGACCAGGTTCAGTCCATTTGATTGCTGTTATTGGATTTCTGGGTATTTTTGATGTGCTATCAACTCTTCGTATGACTTGTTTCTTGTTTTATGTTGCATCATTTTTATTCATTGCAGGATCTGAAACCACGTTTTCATACATCAAGATTTCATGGATCAGAGGGTGCAGAAGACGATGTAAGTAACTGAAGCCTAAATACTTTAATAAGCTTGGCCAATTAATGGTTTCGTAATTACAGCAGACTGACTCCATGCTCTAGGCGGAGAAAAATGAGATTGTTTTCATTTTCATAACTTTGTGATGTTTTCAGGATGATGACATTGTTAATGTGTGGAATTTAAGAAAATGCAGTGCGGCTGCACTTGATATTCTCTCCAATGTGTTTGGGGATGAGATTCTTCCATCATTAATGCCTGTTGTTCAGGTGATTTATTTTTCTTAGTTGTACTAGTATAATTATGGAGAACCTTTTCTTTCATTAATTTTATTTGCATTATTAGGCCAACATGAGTCATATTTTGCTTGATTTCTGCATGTTAGATACCATTTTCAGTTTTCCTCCATTATCTTGAACTAACAATAGAAATAGTTGCTCCTATTGTTTTGTCATGAAAACATCTTTTATAGAGCTGTCACTTTAGACCTCTAGATTAAATTGAAAACAAAATTTTTCCTGGACCTTATGCTTATTGATGTCCCTTTTTTGTCTCCTCAGATGTTGACAAAATTTTTTAATTTCTCTTTGTTGAGTTACCACAAATCAGATTATCAAAAAGTAGTTATAGCAGGAGTTGGTAGCATTAGTTTTGAACCACAAGGACACTATTACTATCAAGCTTTTAAAAGTACAGAAAAGAAATGGGATTAGATGTACTCAAGCTCTAGGAATTGATGATGAATCTTTCTATTAAAGCTAAATAAAATAGTTTTGCTTCTTTCTTGTTTATTTTCTCAATGCATGAGATGCTAATGCATCTCAAAAGTCCACTTGATTGGGAAAGTAGCAGTGATGTTGCCACATTGCTCTACATGCTCCTCACAGTTGTCTGCTGGATTTTGCATTTGCTTAGCGGTATTATTGTACCAACTAGAGGATTTGGGTGGAAGTCTATAAATTACTTTCACTGGAGTATTGTGTTAGACCCAGGACACTTAGAATAAAATTGACAGATATATTAAATATAGAAATATACATATATATGAGGAGCTAACCGAATTCTGTTACTCCTAACAGAATTCGGTGTATAAATAAG
>JAOTAZ010000009.1:9704183-9719276 GCA_025629785.1 Erythroxylum oxycarpum | reverse complement strand
TGCATTTGGGTTGATGTTTACATGGTTATGAAGTTGATTTGCCTTTGAAAGGTTGAATTTGAAGAGATTAGGAGTTGATATAATGTTAGGTTGGAGTTTGGAGGCTTTGGAAGGGCTTGGAGGAAGGTTTGGGGCATTTTGCCCCGTACCTGTCCGTTGACATCCCTGTCCGTTTAACAGACCTTCTCGGTTGAATTAGAGTGTCTGGCCAGTCCATGTCCGTTAAGCGGACATGCGTGTCCGTTTAACGAACAGCCTCGGGTCAGCAATAGTAAATCGCGATTTTGACTAGTTTCGAGGCCGAATCTCACTTCGAGGCATATAATACAAGTTGTAGCCCTGGATGACTTCTTTCTAACCGTAAAATTTGAGGTCAATACGATTTCTATAACAAACGTTATGGCGTTTTTACTTAAGTATATTCAGTACGAAATCCAGTTGTTAACACATTGTATTTATTAGGTCATATCTCCTTCTTCTGACCTCCGATTGAGGCGAATCTTATGGCGTTAGTTTTATAACATATTTTCCTACGTTTTCTTAAAATTGCATGGTCATTGGTTTCAAATCCTAGAAGTTTGAGCTTTTGGAAGTGAGTGGTCGAGTTGGAGAGTCTTACCGGGCTATGAACCGACTTTGGATTTTAATGCATATCTTAAACTATAGAGCTCGAAATGAGGTAATTCTTGAACCATTAGATTTCTAAGACACATATCTATCTCTCCATGAAAAATTATGTCATTGAAGTTAAATTGAGAAAGTTTGCATTAGAGCAAGTAAGAGGTCGGATGAGAGAGTATGTTTGGGAAATGAGCAACTTTTGGTATTTTGATGATATCTTGAGTTATAGAACTTCGATTGAAGCTATTCTTTCACCAAATTGAAAAAGAGATATAAAGCTATGAATTCTATGAAGAAGCCAAAATGAATTTAAGATTTTAAGTTTTCCAAATTGGGTGTACGCGCAGAAGAAATGGGTTCAAGCTAGTGACTGTGTTGTATGAGTACACCATGGAGCAGATTATGAGTAATTCTTGAAAAGAAAAATATAGTAGTAATCAAAATGAATTGATAATTGTCCATTAAGGGTTCAATGAATGAACCATTCGGGTAACAACCACGCCTAGGGTTCCATGTTTCGGAAGAGGTTTGGGCTCCGGAAACGGTGCCCAATATTTTTAATAGAGAGAATGGTCTTTTTTAACAGAGAGAGTTCAAGAGTTACTTTTCAAAAGTGATCACCAAATGAGGATATAGATACTCGTCAGACGATACTTTAGATGAGTTTTGCCTTCCTTTCAATTGTTATTTTTGTATATATAAGGATGATTTATGACTAAATATTTTTTAATGTAGATTATATAAAATGATAATGAATTTTTTTATTTTTCGATTCAACTTTCAGCCAACGATTTTAAACTTGAGATTTATATGTATTGTTCTTAATGTTAACGATATATAAGAAAAAGTTCAAGTCTGATTTGAACTACATATAGACATAGTCAAGAGAACTTATATTTATATTATTTTTCCATATAAATTAAGGATTGAATAGGTATGTAGAGCAAACCTATATGACTCTTTTAGTATTTATATGCTCCTTTTAGGATTAAGGTAATCTTTTGTAGTGTATCAAAGAACTTAGGGCATCCTAAGAGAAGCTATTCAAATATGCAATTATACATTAAGAGGTAACAAGTCATTACATTAGGAAAGCACGTTGGTCCAAATTATATAATTTTTATAATTAAATAAGCATAGAAGAAGAAGTTATAGGAAAATCTAGTATAGGTATTTCTTAATATTGAAATTATATTCGATTATTGTATGACATTCTTGTGGTGATCTAAAGTAGTTAATATTTAGTTTACTTTATTTTATTTATCAAATCAATCAACAAAATTTAGGGGGGGAAAAGAGTTTCTCTTGCTAGCTAGAGCATTCTCTAGCTTCTCACAAGTGATTTTACCTTTTTACCTAGATACTTTCCTTTTTTGGTTTTTCCTTTTCCTCTTCTGGTTTGTTACCGCCTTGGTCCATATGACTGCTTCCTCTTTTGCTAGAGGTTCATCCCTGGTAAAGGGCCTTTCTAAGGCCTTGAAAGCAGCCAGAGAGAAACCACACAATTTGGAAGTCTTTAGGCTAATTTATGACCCAAACAATATGACTGGTTCATCAAACCATAGACAGAATTCTACTACACAATAATCTCTTGTCATATTCAACCATCTCTATGTAAGATAACACTAAAATAACACCAAGGCATCATCCCAACAACTAATCCACATCCAAATATTTTTACACATTCAAATATAAAAAATATAAAAATTAACTAAATGAAGTCCTAAATCTTAAAATTGGCAAAGTAGTTCTTCTAATACTTTTCCTTTTCTTCCTCTTTGTCATTGCTTGACTCACCAACTAGAAACACCAAAAATATACCTCTCAATCCTACTTCCACCATTATAATTTCATTCCTTCATAAACAAAGTAAGAAGAGATAAAAGTGAAGAGAAAATCCCTAACTTATACCTTCATTTCTACCTAAGATTGGCTTAGTTTCTTACATGAAAAATGATGGGATACAGAAGGTGAAATGGAAAGGAGGAAAATATAAACTTAGAACCGCCAAAATCTCGTGCATCTCCCCTCTCCATATTCCCATTCTAGAACTTTCAAGACTCATACATATGCTTAATTCCTATTGGAGACACATGCTTTATTATTATTGGTCACACATGCCTTAATCCAATTGGTCCATGTGTTAACTTTAGAAAATTTGCATATTGGTCCTGTTTCTTTCTTGACATTCCACATTGGACTACAATCTTATAAATTAATTTCATTCCCCTATGTCTTAATTTTCTAATGTAATAAATTTTATGCAATTTGGTTAATTATTTCGGCAGTTATACCTAAAATACTACAAGCTGTTCGAAAATAGGGACAATAGCTATAACTCAACTTCAAACTAGAATTCAAAAATCTTAGAGGCACAATCAGATTTTGATTCCTTCATGAAAGTTTTAGATGTCTCTATTCTAATCTTTAATTAAAATTATCCAATTTTAAGGTCTAAAGGAAAATATATGGCCAAATTACAAAAGTACGTTCAGTAGAACCTATCTAAACAATGAGGTACACATCCCTAATCAATTAACTTCAATCTTATCATGCAAGAGCAAGAAAAAATACATCTAATTTAACCAAAAACATCCCATTTACTTATGCAATGCTCTTTACACATTCATAAATCCAAGCAAACATATCAAAAATTTCTATACATATTTCAAGTCTAAGTATGTACGTCCATATTGAAGCAAACAAATTATCCATTTATCCATGTCTTTTACATTAAGTACCATTATGTCTCTTAAAACACTTAGATGCACTTAATTCATTATGTTCACTTCTTAATACACCCTAGACATTCTATAATACTTCTAGGGTAAATGTTAGGGCATTTCATTTTTGCTATAGCTAATCAAATTCATTCAATTTTTAAAAAAGTGTACAAAAATAGCATTATTAGATTTTGATTCAGACTCTAACTATAACATCCCATTTTCATATTAAGGGTTAGAACCCTAGATTTTTGTAATCGAGAAATAACAATGAGATATTAGAAAATTGCAATTTATACTTATGCATAATGTTAGCATACACACACATGTACTTGAATTTTGCACACATTACAATGATTTGATCATGCACTTATTTGACATTTTTCTGGGCATAAATGATTGTTTTAATGTGATTATAATGTGAATTATGGATTATGTGTCTTAAAAATTGAGTTGGTGTGTACAATTAGGGATTTAAAAATTTTGGTGAAATATGAGAAATTTCTTATAATTATGGGTATTTTTAGACTAGGAAAAATGTCAAGCAGCAGGATAATTGATAAATGGTAGTAGATATAAGAGTCAAATGGCAGTGGAAATTTTTATAAATGACATTAGGATTTAATGACATATGTTATTGAAGATTGGGAGACAACTGGAGTAGAAATTAGAGACAAATGGACTAGTTAAATAAAAGACTAAGGTAAGACCATAAGAAAGTGACATGTGCAAATGACAAGTGTCACTTGCCACACCACATGCCATAACCCACGAAACTCTCCCAAGTGAAGGACTATCTTCACTTTTTTAGTTACTTTACCTCTTGCTAATATCTCTTCTCATCTTCTTCGATCCTCTTCGCCTACAATCTTCTCTTTTTGCCCTATCAACGTATGCCTTACTCTCACCCTTCTTTGCTACTGTCATTCTATTGTCTTCTTCATTTGTCACAAGAAAAACCTAATCTCTCCCTCATAAATGGTGATGATCGTTTGGTGTTGAGAAGCTAGGGTTAAGAGTGATTTGAAGATTTTAAAGCTTAAACAAGTAGTATGTTATTCTTCTTGATATGTTGAGTGAAACATGCATGATGATAGTTAGATGTTGAAAGATCATTAAATGGTAATATGTATATGCTAAAACGTGAATGAGAAAACCTGGGTATGTTCATCTCTTGCTTTTACATATATGATGATCAATATTTCATAAGTTGTTGTTGAGATGTTTTTGAGTTAGAATGATCACTGAAATGTTGTAGAATTAATGTAGAAATTTATAAAGGGATGATATATGTTCTTGTTCTGTATTGAGGTGTGATGACGTGGATTATTGGTAGCTGTTATAAAGGTGAACTAGAATGAGTTTAAAGCCAGAGAAAAGGCTAGTGTATTGTCTTGAAATGAGAAGAAGTAGGATGATGGTTTTGAGACAAAGTAAAGTTGAAAATGAAGTTAAATGTGTGTTGGAATATGTTAGATGGAGTGTTTTCATTGAAAATGCATCTGTATTTTAACCATATCCTGATCTGTAGACATCAGAATGGGATGATTTTAAGTTTAGATTAAACTAGAGACATATGGCTATATTTTTCATGAAGGAATCAAAATTTAATTATGTCTTTAAAGGTTTCAAAATTTGGCTTCAGTACAGTGTACTGTTGTGATTTGGGAATAGTTTGCAATATTTTAGGTATAACTTGTGGAATGATAAACCAAACTGCATGAAATTGGTGTCATTAGAAACTTAAAGCATAAAGAAACATTTTTTTAGAAGAATGTATTGCATAAATACCCCATTTTTTTTGGTCAAAATGGCCATAAAAGATTGATCCAAAAATCTGTTTTGGGAAAAGCTGGATTGAGGCTTGGATAAGGGAGTTGCACGATCATAACAGAGGAGGATCAATTGATGGTTGCACGATCATATGCCCTACTACTTGATAAATTTCAACACCTTTCACTCTTTTAACCATAACTTCTTCTCCGGACCTTCGACTGGCTTAAAATTTGAATCCCAAGCTGCTCACACATTGTCCTTCCTTTCCACCAAATTTCATTGTCATCTGAATTCACTAGGAAAGGGTTGGTAAATAGTTTATTGATGAACTTATGAAGATCAAGTTTCATAAGATATGATATATGAATGTATCTACATTTGGAAGTTATGAGTTATTAATGATATAAAAGTGTTCTTAGAAATGCTAATATGATTGCAAGGAGATGAGTAATGTGTATCAAGTAAGAATGAATAAGAGTTTGGATATTACATGGTCATATAATGTTAGAATAACATTGGTGAATGATTGATTAATAAGATTATAATAATTAAGTGTATTGAGCTATAAACCTTAGTGCATGACTGAGTGATGAACTTAAAATAAATTTATATCATTGAGGTGTCAAAATTTTGTATCATTGAGATGTCAACTTAAATTCAAATTAGATACATATGAGTTTTGAAGTACGAATGATCATAAGATGGGAATAAAGGAAACATACCCAGAATAGTCAAATTGAGCATGTATTATACGTAACACATATACATATGTGTACGATTGAATGTTTATGTGATTTTGCAATTAGTAATGTGTGTAATAGATGATATAAACAGGATAGAACGTCCGCATCTAGTCGTTTCCAGATCATAGAAGTTAATGCTAAACTGAAGCGTACTGTGAGTCAACCTAGATGATCTCACTTTCATTGTTTGTTCTCTTTTAAGTTTCTATATTGAATTGCTACTGAATGTGAATGTGATTGAGACAATTCTGGACATTAATAGTCTAAGGAGTTTGATAAATGTGAGAACATAGGAAGTGCTTCATTAAATGTGAATGTAAATGAAATAAGTGATACTCAACATTATTGTTGAACGCCGAACCAAAGTCCGATGATAAATGTCCATGTGAATGTGAAACTAAAATTAAGTGACTGATTGAATATATGTGAATGTGAGACATTTTATTACATGAATGCATGATAACATAAAGGTTGTTGTGACCGAAGTAGACACCGAAAAAGAGCTTAAAGCTTAGAAGATGACAAAGAGCTTAAAGCTTAGAATGTAGTAAGAGCATTTGGCTCACTATGTAAAATGAGTCATGTATCTACGAATAACGAACAATTATTAATGAGCCCGGTATCCACAATGGATACGGGACAGTTACAGGCACTCGATCACAACAATAACAATTAGAAGTGAGTCTCATGTGTATTGCATATATAATTGCTATGTTTATTTTAAATGATCAAAATGAACTATTTAATTGCTCTGAATGTGAAATGTGGAATAAGTGATCAAAGTGTTATGTGATGCTATATGATTATTGGTGAAATGATGTGCATTATATGATAACATGAAGTGCAAGTGAATTTGAAGTATGAACTGTTGTGTTATGTTGAAGTATGAATTGTTGTGTTATGTAATTGAGTGAGCTATTGAGAATGGTTCGCTCAATAAGTTCGCAAAACTCACCCCAAAATTACAACATTAATTTTCAAACTTTGAGAAGATTTCCAGTTAGACAAATTTGAGTCTAGCCACTGTATTCAAGTAAGAGATAAAAGTCAAGATCAGTTGTACCTACATATGTCTACAATCTTTCTTTGTATTTTTTGTAAATTGTATTCCGTAATTATTGTACAACATTTATGTGAATTGAAAAATGTACTGACTGTATGACCAGAAATGTTTTGTATTGGACCCAAATAATTGCTGGAATATATGATGACCTGATTTACAGGCTATGACGTTATTTTGAAGGTTTACCCACTGCGCATCTAAAGAGTAGTGACTGCGGGTTCCTCTGTTTTACCTAAAAAGGAAACTGAAGTCCTATCCATAAATTCAATAGTGAGTATGAATACAACAATAATAAACCTTAAAGATTCATCATTAAGTTATATATAAAAAAGTGTTATTCCGCCTATGAATATCAATATTAAAGATTAATTTATAAACGCGGTAGAATTTATTCTTATAATTTCATTTGAAAGGGTAAATTTGAAACCTTAACAAAATAGACGGGTATTTATAACGAAAGTTAAGCGACAACGACATTCGTGTTTGCACATGTAGATTCCCGAATAATGGGTCAATTGTTTGTCCTCCAAGTCGTCTTAAGTTTTGTTATTGGGCAATCAGGAAACGTGGGCTAAGGGCCGAAATATGACACGGATGTGACTGGGTCGCCCGTAAATTATCCTTTTTAATATTGCAATACAGCGTGTACGTCACCTAGATAAGTCAATCCAAAACAAGCTCTTCTCTTCTCTCGTCTCTCTGAGAGCGAACGGATGTTTATAGAAAGCTAACTAATCACCATGAACTCTGAATTACATTGGGAATCTCAGCCCAATATTTTTGCCCAGTTGCTTCAATCAGCGACTGCCTCCACCAAATCTGATGTTAGCAACAGCAACAACCTATCTCCATCATCTAGCATGGATTATGGCGTCCTGAACATGAACGTCGAGTCTCTGCCCTACCCTTCCAGAGTAACGCCTAAGCTATGTTGTCCACTTTCAGATCATGACTTGCACAAAGCACCAACGGGATTGCCACCTCTTGTCTCTTCGCGTAATTGTGAGTGTTTCTATACGAACTCTTTTTTTTCATTTCTCTTTATGCTTCTCTATAGATCGAGAAAATAGGAATCAGATCGGAAAGGTAGTATTTTATTCTTTTCTTTTTCAGGTTAGAATTCAATATTTGAATGACACAACCCACCAATTTTTGTTCTTCTTTCAAAATAAAGGACTAGAAACATGCTTTGGTTGACTGAAGTCCTCTAATTTGCAGATTTGGGAACAGTAGGGACAGTTGCTCTTCGTAAAGAGTATGAATCTTTAGCCGATCAGGAAAGGAAAGATGACTATAAAACGAGCGTTGTTGAAAGATTGAAGAAATTATGTGTAGACGATGCACTGGAAGCAAAATCTGCTGTTGGGATGGAAATAGCTCAAGGAGTTGATTTCTTGAAGGTGTCCACCAAATCTGATCTTAACAACAGCAACAACCTATCTCCATCATCTAGCATGGATCATGGCGTCCTGAGCATGAACGTCGAGTCTTTGTCCTCCCCTTCCAGAGTAACGCCTAAGCCATGTTGTCCACTTTTAGATCATGACTTGCACAAAGCACCAACGGGGTTGCCACCTCTTGTCTCTTCGCATGATTGTGAGTATTTCTATACGAGCTCTTTAGTTTCATTTCTCTTTATGCTTCTTTATAGATCGAGAAAATAGGAATCAGATCGGAAAGGTAATATTTTATTCTTTTCTTTTCATGTTGGAATTCAATACTTGACTGACTCAACCCACCAATTTATTTTTTCTTTCAAGATAAAGGACTAGAAACATGCTTTGGTTTGACTTAAGTCTTCTAATTTGCAGATTTGGGAACAGTAGGGACAGCTGCTCTTCGTAAAGAGTATGAATCTTTAGCAGGTCAGGAAAGGAAAGATGAATATAAAACGAGGGTTGTTGAAAGATTGAAGAAATTATGTGTAGACGATGCACTGGAAGCAAAAACTGCTGTTGGCATGGAAATAGCTCAAGGAGTTGATTTCTTGAAGGTGCTGGATTCTTCGCACCCGAAATTGGCAGAACTTGTAGAGATAAGTGACAACAGTCGAGAAGGAGTTGCCAAGTTGATAGATGGTCTAAGACTGGTTGAGAGAGCACAGAACAGGTTGCGATCTGTTCTCCTTAACGAAGGTGCATCCTCTGCTCAATAAAGATAGCCTTTGGTTGTCGTAAATTATGACCGTATATTGAATGCAAGTAGATCTGTGGATGTGCCCCGTTGTTTTTTTTTTAAATTTTATATGATCTCTTTTCTTCTGTATTTGGATTTATCTACAAATTTCCTTGGGTATATTTGGTTCCGAAAAGATGGAGCTAATGTTGAAGTTTATCCTCCGTTAGATTGTGGTTTATGAATGTTTATGCAGGTGCCTATTTCATCTGTATGTTTGCTTTTGGCATCGCACGTATTGTTTTGCATTGAAGTCTTAAGCCAATTGGAAAGAACAAAACAGAATCATAGACATACAAAATATTATCATATTAGTGAAGAACTTCCGACTTGAGCGCACTACTACTTTACCGTTGAACTTCCGACTTCTACTTCACCGATGGACATACAATCAGCACAGCAAGCACTCAACTTATCTGAAGTGGATCGCCAAGCTTCTAAAAAAGGTGCGCCTACGCGAAAGGGAGGAGGACCCCCCTCCTCCCCCACCTGCTCCTACTCACACTCAACCCAGTTATAGCGCAATTGTTACAAGCCAAGCCACACAAGAACCAAGAGATATAGATCTAGACTGGCCTAAGGAGGAACTTATCGAAATAACCGAAGGGGATATTTTAGTTATTCAAGGAGAATTCGGTATGGGGGTGGAACTTTCCAACACGTTCAAAACCAAATTGGTCAAAATCTGGGCCCAAGCTGTAGTGATTAAGCTTTTCGGATTCCATCTCCTCAAAGCCAAGTTGTCGTCCTTATGGAAACCTAAGGGTCCGATGAAAATAGTTGACTTAAATAATGACTTTTACCTTATAAACTTCATTGAAGAGCACGATTACATACATACCTTAATGTAGGGTCTGTGGATCATCTCCGGCCACGCCTTCTCTGTGCAAACTTGGCATCCGAACTTTTGCCTAGCTTGGGGTCACATCTCATGTTATATACCAAGTAGGGCCGAGCATGAATTACAACAAGAACCCAATAGTAAAGATGAGCAAGTTGGCTCGAAGCACTTGGTGGATGGTCGCTTATATGGAGAAATCGGTTAAGGGAATGGTTAAGTTAATTGCTATGAAAAATGTATTTCTTCCTCTCATCCCTATCTCTATGTATTCTCTTCTCATATCCTCTCTGTTGAAGCAATCTTGTTTCCCTTTGAATTAGTGAATCCAATTTCCAGAATTTCCTCGTCTATTTCTTAGTTTGAATCTTGTATTTATATTTTAATCAATAAAAATTTCTCCAATTTCTATCAATTTCCAGTTAGCTCTCCTTGTTATTTACAGTTCACAACAATGGTGCTTTCATTGAACTCTCCACAGATGGGAGAGCACTAGATCCGGTTTCGTGTTATGGATGAACGCCTCGCCTCTCTCACTGATACACAATCGATGCTCCGATCTGACACCGACACTCTGTCATCCCATTTCGATGATTAAACGCGTCTGGCACCAGTGAAGATGGCTCGGTTTTCAGGTTTTGATCCAGATCGGTGGATAATCCAAGCGAAGTGCTACTTCGATTTCTACCAAATTCGTGACGATCATCAATTTACCATTAGCTCGTTTTATTTTGATGGGGAGGCAACCTATTGGTTTGACTGGATGTTGCGAAATCATAATCTCTCTAGTTGGCAGGCGTTTCAGAAGGCACTCTTGCAGCGGTTTCGAGTTCAACATCAACACCAAATTGATCTTGACACCATCGAGGATAATGTTAAGGCCATGGCGGCATCGACATCCGAGATGCATCATACGGTTACAGAGATTACACTTCTTCTCCACCAGCTCTTGGATCTCCTCCCTGCTCTTGGAGACAAGAATGGACCTGCACTCATCGTTGATGAAGATAAAGCTATGGAATCACAAGTCCTTGATGAAACCATGGTGTTCGATTAAATGCTGGAGCGAATGGGAGCCGTCACACTAGCAAGTTTGGAGGGTGTTTCTGGTCTAGTTGTTGTAACCGAGGTGTTTGAGGAGATGCCAGCGTTGGAAATCACTATAGCTGATGATACCATTGATAGCGCACCGGTGATTTCTTCATCAGTGGACACCGAACTTGTTCAAGAAACCAATGATCTAATTCCCGACCTTGAACTTGTTCTTGACGATGCACTTGATTTCCAATGTGGCAAAACTATTGTGTGGGGTTCCTCTAATGTTTTCGACTCCGTAAACGTATCTATTGAATCGGTGGTTCAGCCAAAGGAGAGTTATGTCGAAGACGAGGCCGTTGAATCCCACGAGACGCTGCCAAACAAGCTTCGACGCGGTTATCCTTTCATTGACTGTACGTACCCAGCCCTTACACGTAGGTTTGATACTCCTGGTGTTATTTACACAGCCATCAACTGCTTCGTCTCTGTGTTGCCTTATGATTTATTTGATTTTGGGTCTATATCTCTGGTTGTTGACGTTGACGACCCTTACGGACTTCGGCTTTTGGTGATGGGAAGGAGCTCTCATGATGTTTATGTCGTGAGTGCAAAAGTTGGGCTGTTTTTGGATATGTATGAACAACTTGTGGATTTTCCTTTCATGTTGCAAGTGTTTGATAAAAATCTTGAGTGTTGGCAGACTAATGATTTTTTCCAGTCAAAACTTTTTGATCCGGGAATTTCCAAACATTTATTGGATGCCAATAGGTTGATTGATAGTAGATTAAGTGTTTATTTTGTTCACAATGATGCTGATACTGTCATGAAAAATGCCTTTGAATTTAATTTGTATAAGGCTGAAAAGGACAAGATTTATGGCATTATAGTTAATCAAGTGGACGTTTATGGCATTATGGGATATATGCAGCAACAAGTTTGCTCTTTCACCAAGTTTTTGAAGTTTTTTAGTGAACCCCTTGTTGATTTCCTAGCCTTTAAGGTCAACGTTATAGCAATTCTGGTTGTTGATAACTCTCCCTTCCTTGAGATACTTTATATGGTTGAATCTGTCGATGAGTATGCTATTAGGCCGCTCCACAAATTTGCTGGAAAGAAACTTATTTCTGTTGCTAAAGAAGGTTCAAAACTCAAGGCTGCCGAGGACGAGAAAAACAAGCTGGATACATTAAACGAGAAGTTTGAGGGTGTTTGCAAGGTTTCGGCACTGTTAACGAAGCCGTTTGTCAGGATTGTTTGTGATGAATTCCTTCGTACACCTCTATTTTCTTGCTTGGTTAGGATATGGCATATCCCTTGGGATAGTTTTGATGTCAAATACTCTAGTGGCTATGCTTTGGTTGAAACCTTAATGTTGGAAGGGGACAAGGTCAAAACAACTCAAATGTGTCACCAACATGCGGTGGACTGGCTTTGTGTGAAGCTGCAACTTATTGGAGAGATGGCTTACAAGTTCAACTTACCGGATTCCACTCAGACTCATTCGAGGTTTCTTGTTCTTACACACTCTGAACAGAAGTGAATTACTCTTTTAAACTTTGTTGATTCCAAAGCTTTTTTCATGCTACAACCGATGTCGATACTTATGAACCTTATGTTGCAGCATGCTGATTTTGTGATTAGAAAGTGGTTGATTCCATGGGACTAGTGCTGCGCTCTCGACCTCAACCTTGAGGACAAGGTTGTTTTGATAGGGACGATATTGTTATGTACCAAGTAGGGCTGAGCGTGAATTACAACAAGAGCCCAATAGTAAAGATAAGCAAGTTGGCTCTAAGCACTTGGTGGATGGTCGCTTATATGGAGAACTCAGTTAAGGGAATGGTTAAGCTAATTGTTATGAAAAATGTATTTCTTCCTTTCATCCCCATCTCTCTGTATTCTCTTCTCATCTCCTCTCTGTTGAAGCAATCTTGTTCTCCTTTGAATTAGTGAATCCGATTTCCAGAATTTCCTCATCTATCTCTTAGTTTGAATCTTGTATTTCTCTTTTAATCAATACAAATATCTCCAATTTCCAGTTAGCTCTCCTTGTTATTTACAGTTCACAACAAATTGATCACATAATTAAGTGTGTATTGAGGGTCTTTCCTTGCCTCAGTTATCAAAATACAAGGATTCTCTCCTGTTATTCCTAATTTATCGCTTTATAAAGTTGGATAGGACTTCCTTAGCTTTGAGGAGTTACTACAAGAACCAAGAAGTTGTTTAAGTGCTCAGTTTCTAAATGCTTGTAATTTTAAGGATATGTACGTGAATCCATCTAAGACAAAAGGTTTCTTTTCCTTCAATTAGTTTCTAAATTATTTTAGCAATAAGGACTTTGTTTGTTAGGTTTATTTTGGTGATTCCTAACCCTCCTTCATCTTTTGGCTTACAACTTCTTCCCACCTTACCTTAGTTAATGCTTTTCCATCCTTTCTTCCTCCCCATACGAAAGCTCTCATCAAATGTTCAAGTGTCTTGATAACCATTTTTAAGAGTGCTATATAATCTAACCACTATATGTGAAGGGATTTTAGCATAACTTTTATCAACATAAGTCTTTCAGTATGAGATAAGCCTTTATTCGTCTAATAATGAGTTTTTTTTGTACCTTTTCCACCATAGGGATATAATCCATATACCTTAGTTTTCTAGTAGACACTGGTAGTCCTAGATATGTGAAAGGTGGTTGTATGAATTAAAAACCTAATATTTTTTAGAGTCAATCTTCTTCATTCATCGCATTCAGTGATAAGATTAGTTGGCTTTTATTATGACTTATATATAGGCCTAAAATTTCTTTGAATATCTTCAAGTTAGATTTGATAGTGTAAATGGACCTATCATTAGACTGCAAAAAACTAGGAGATCATCTGTAAAGTATAGGTTAGTAAGTCCAATTTCCTTATATTTGTTCTAGAATTGAAAACCTGGACTTGGGGAGATACAGTGACTTAGCAATCTTGAGAGAGATTCATTTATAGAATGAAGAGGTATAGAGATAGAGGGTCTCCTTGCCCATGTCCTTTGATTCCTTTAAAGAGTTTTATAGATTTTACTTTAACTAGGATGCTGTAAGAAGCGGAGGAGATGCACTATTTAATCCTAGTATAAAATTAATATGAAAATTCAAATAAATGGAGCACTTACATGATGAATTCCCATCTTATGGAATTGAATTCCTTGTTGAAATAAAAACTTGAAGCACAATTTTTGAGAGCCTTTTGCTTGCATAATCTTTAAATAATTCTTGCACTAATAGTATATTGTCCCCTATAGCTCTTCCCTCCAAGAAAGCTCGTTGAAAGTCTCCCAATAATGAGTGTAAAACTCCTTTTAATCTAGTGGTAAATATTTTAGAGATAGCTTTATAACTAAAAATACATCAAACTATTAGCCTAAAGTGAGTTAGAAAGCTTAGGTTATATTTTTTTGGGACCAATTAGATATGTTTTTTCTTGAATTCTTTTTGCATCCTACCATTAGAGAAGAACCAATGGATTGCATCAATTACCATTTGTCTAATCATTTGCCATGCTTTATGGAAGAAAAATCCATTAAATCTATTTGAACCTGTAGAAGAAGTGTCCATTGAAGCCATCCGAGCTTGTAGCCTTGTAAGGATTCAACTAAAAATTTTACTTTTTCAATCTCCTAAATATATACTAGATTGCATAAGGAGCTTTTTATCTCTTCATTGAGAAAACTATAAAGGATCAAATGAAAGGAAATGAGGAAATGTTATTTGCTTATATCCCAACAAATCCACTGAAATAGTTGAATACTTCTTCCTTCAGCTTATGTTGTATGGAGATATTAGTACCATCAACCTTAGTTATAGAGTAGATTCTATTTGTTAAAGACCTAGCTTTGACTGAACAATGAACAAATTTGGTGTTCTTATAACCATTATGATACTAGTTGATAGGTGTAATATCCCGGTACCAGTGGGAAGGATAAAATAGGAAATATGGGTGTTTCATGAGAGATGGGAAATGCACTTGCATATCCATGCATATAGTGACATACATATATTGTGAAAAATGAATTTATTGCACATGAAATTTTTGTACATGCATACATTGACTTTCCCGGTCTATTTGGTTATAACTG